>CM060963.1:107049667-107054667 GCA_030765045.1 Tenodera sinensis
ATGCAAAATAGTTGCTTGCTTACAACATACACATATTGTGCATAAGCAGTTAATTGTCAACGTCCATTTTTACTTTCTCTACTGGTAAGTAGGGGAAGTATTGTGTTCCACCCAAAAATTCGATGTCGAGATTTCACCGGAAATATATGTTTTGAGACCCCCTGAATCCATTTTTAGAAAAATCTATGCTACATTCTGGCCTACATAAGCGAAGCGAGACGACGATATAAACGATGAAGTAATTGTTTTCACCGCGATAGGTGTTAGCTGTGTGTGTTTGTGTACGTGTGTGTGTGTGTGTGTGTGTGTGTGTGTGTGTGTGTGTGTGTGTACAGTCGTCGCAGAGGGAACGTATGTGTCCTCATAGACAGTTGTAGGCATTGAGTTGTATCGGAGTTGTGTTGTGTGAAGCAGTTTTAGCAAGTGTGACCGTCGGAAGCAGTTATGAGTTAAAGAATGACAGTGAAGTACATGTCAAGGTTACAATAAGGCAGACAGTTATGAGATATAAGTTCACGATGAATTGTATATTGTGTTAACGATAAAACAGGACTGTGTTTTTGTGCTTCAGTTTTAGCAGAGAAATACAGTTACATGAACAAGTAACTGGTCTTTGTCATTTGTGACAATATATACATGTCAGTTGTTTCGTATTTAATAATACAGTTTTTCAACGAGGTTATCAAATTGCTAGGATCATATCAGCACCACCGGTGTACCTAACTTTGTCCCACAGGAATTGTTTTACATGCCAGAAAATTTAGTGAAACAAGGCTGATGCTTTTAAGCACACTTCAAAGCCATCGATCTGAGCTGGCTTTGAGCCTGCAAACTTGCGACTTGGAGCTTTGGACTGGCTAACAGTGGGCCAACGAATAACCAATTGACCCACAAGTTTCTTTCGTAGCGTTAACTTTTTTTTCGAAATATTCCGTGTTGCGCATTTACACTTTTCTAAGTAATACATAATTGCACAGAATTGAAACTTTACGAGTCTTCTTTATTCTTTCCATCGCAAGAATGCCAAAGACTTGAATGCGTTTCCGAATGTTGTGCTCTAACAACTGTTACGCTCCTTTTGCGTTTTGCTTACACCTACTACCTTTCCCTTTCCTTACTAGCGTATTCCGCAGGATCGTTACAGGGTACTACAAAGTAACACAACACACTACAGCATAGCATAACATTTATTATAGTGAAAGGTGTTAAATATTAACAAGCAATTAGTTAAAAAACAATAATTTTAACAATGGACTCCGTTACGTAGTAACTTAAAAATATTAAAATGAAACCACCAACTTGATAATGAACGCTATTAAATATTAACATGAAAATTCTAAAATGAAAACAAGAACCTTTCCTATATTTGGAATCAGTTAATTACAGAGAAAATACTAGCTGGAAATCTTGCGTACAGTCTGTGACAATATGCACTAACTAAACTACCGAGTTGCTCTCCGGTTTACTGATAAGGGGCCTCGTACAGAGCAATCCCCCTTTGTTAACTGTCCCTCTGGAGTTTTCCCACTCCTACAAAGTATTATTAACAAAACTGATACTCATCCCGATGTCGGCACTAGAAGATATAGGATGTACGGAGAACTTCCAGCCTGGAGTAGCCACGCCCTGGTCGACAGTGTACAACGGTGTCCTCAGCTTTCACCGCCATTCATCGAAGCCTCCTTGCACATAGGCGACGTCTCTAACCAGACTTAACTGGCTCAACCACCTCAGAAGTCCATACCGCTCCTTTGCCAAAGGGAACCACATGCACCAAGTCGTATTCCATGTAACTGGGAGAATGAAGTTTATGCGCCTATCTTGCATTCCCCACGACCAGTGGGTGCCGACTTGCACTGGTGCCCGGGTTCTACTTCCCTTTGTTGATGGCGGACGAACTCCTGGTCACATCTCACGGTAGACTCCAAAAAAAACGCACACTAACTACGCAGTAGAAACCTCTAGACCACAGGCTTTTTTCTCTGGCGTCATCTCAAGCTGTTCCATCTCTTGCCGACCACCCTCTCTTTTTGGCTCTTCCAACTGCTGTTCGTGCCCCCCACTAATTAATCCGTTACACTCCCCCCCTTTAATCTATTGTGAAACAATAGCCTTGAAGAGGTGAACCCTTCATCCTACCCCGGAGAACATCTCAGTTTACAATTCCTATTCCTATTATTTCTTCAATTGAGACACATGCGCAAAGCTTGATTTTCCAGTCCCGCTCTCCGTCAATCGCACTGAGACTGGAGATGTGAATTCTTCTATAAGCCATGGGCCCTTATATCTCGGGGCGAGTTTAGCCGTGTACTTATTACTTGCCTTACTCTGGGGATGATTCTGTACGTACACTATATCGCCAACCTGAAAGTGAGGAGCTTGTCGTCCCGCATTATAGTACTTAGCCACTTTATCTCTAGCCTTCAATAAATTACGTCTGACCCGTTTCCAGGTCTCCCGAATCTCGGACTCGCTTACTTTATCCGGCAAAATGTCCTTAATCCCCCATAAATTAGATAGAGGACAGTTAGGCTGGAATTTAAACATTAACCTGAACGGGCTCTCGCCATGACTCTCGTGCCTAGCCGCATTAAATGCAAATTGCAACCAGTACAAGTTCTGGTCCCACTTGGTGTGATCATCTGAGTGATAGGCAATCAACGCATTCTTCAGGTTTCTATTAACCCTTTCACTTTGTGACGCCTTAGGATAGTAGGGTACCATGAATACGTTACGAATGCCACTTCCCCAACAAAACGATTTAAACGCCCTTGACTTAAAACACGTGGCATTATCCGAAACGACTTCCTCCGGTACTCCGAAGACAGCAATTATGCCTTGCAATTCCTTAATCACATTATGGGTGTTCGCTTCACGAACTGCTCGTATCCAAACATATTTTGTAAACGCATCAACTATCACCAGCGCATGTTTATTTCCCATCTTGCTCCTCGGAAATGGTCCGATGTAATCGACAAACAATCTCTCCATTGGCCGTTCAGCTACCTTGGAGGCCAAATACCCCACTTGCTTACTCTTTACAGGCTTGCTCTGTTTACACCTACGACACTGAGCTACTCTCTGGGTTATCTCTTTATCCATTCCTTTCCATCTGAAATACTGTTTGATCCTAGCTCTGGTTTTAAACCCCCCTAAGTGCCCCCCACTAGGCGCTTCGTGAAAATAGGTAAACAGCTCTGGCACTAAGCTCTTTGGTACCAGAATCTTTGCGTCCTGCGTTCTATTTTTACAACACAATACTCCATCCTGTACGACATATTTTGGTACTCCTTCCCCCCCCTCAACCTGTTGCAATAGGGGCCCCAATTCACTATCGTTACGTTGATAGGTCCGGATATCTTCAAACAACGAGGGAAGATTTGATAATATTGTACATACTTTTCCTGAAACTTGTTCACAATTATCCACTGGCGTATCATACATCCTTGACAGAGCATCCGCTATTGAATTACTCGAACTTCTGACATGTTTTACTGTGAACTTAAAGCTAGATAATTTTAATGCCCATCTGGCAATTTTCCCTGCTTTCCTCGGTTTCGCTAAGACCCATGATATCGCCTGATTGTCTGTTTCTAATTGAAATTCGGTATGTTCCAGGTAAAATCGATATTTCTCCAAGCCATATAACACCGCTAGGGCCTCCAATTCGTAAATTGAATATTTTCTCTCGGTCGCTGATAATCTTCGTGATGCATAAGCCACTGCTTTCCTCCCCTCGGCAGATTCTAATAGCAATACCGCCGAAATCGCTCCCGACGAGGCATCCGTTTGAAGCACAAATTTTTTTGAGAAGTCCGGTACTGCCAATATTGGAGGTGACATTAAACATTCCTTTAATTTAATAAACGCCTTTTCTTGCTCTATATCCCAATGAAACTTTACTCCTTTCTTACGTAATCTATTTAATGGTTCAGCCAAATCTGCATAAACGGGGATAAACTTCGAAAAATAATTAACCATTCCCAAAAATCTTGCTATATGCTTAACCGACCGTGGTCGCGGATATTCGCGAATCTTAAGTACTCTGTCAGGATCTACTCGTACTCCCTGTGACGAGATAATATGCCCCAAGAATCTCAATTCTGAAGTAGCGAACTTCACTTTTTGCGGATTAACTGTTAATCCAGCGTTACGTAATCTCGTAAACACCTCTCTTATATGGCAAAGATGTTCCTCAAAAGTACTCGAATAAATACAAAGATCATCTAAGTAATGATAAAGATAAGTAAATTTAATATCCCCAAAGATCTTATCTAGTAACTGTGTTAAGACCTGAGCTCCAACCGCCAAACCGAAAGGTAGTGAAGTAAATTCAAACAAATTATAATCTGTGGTGAAAGCTGTATACCGTCGAGAATTCTCATGTAAAGGGATCTGGTAATACGCACTGTTTAAATCCAAAGTTGTAAAATATCTTGCTCCTGCAAACCAATGAAATGAGTAATGAATATGGGGTAATGGGGTTGAATCAATCCGCAGTTTCTGGTTCAACTGTCTATAATCTACTACTAACCGCACGTCATTATTTGCCTTTGGTACTACGAACACCGGACTTGAATAATTTGACTGGGAGTGTACTATCACTCCAGTTTCTAACATTTCGTTTACTTTCTTTCTTAATAAATTTAGCCGATTTGGGGGTAGCCGATAAGGCGATAATCGTACCGGTGTTTGATCTTGTAACTGAATTTCATATTGCATAAGGTTCGTTCGTCCCAGGCGTTTCGTTAATACATCGGTAAACTCATCCAAAAGTGGTTGTAATTTACTCTGTTGTTGCGATGATAAATATCCCAGATCAATTTCCCTGTTTAACCGTTCTTCTTCCACATTAGAAATAACTGTACCCCCTGGACTCTGTTTTAACCAAGTTTGTAATGGAATATAAGTACTTGGCTGAAAACCGAAATAAGCTTTTGCTCTCGCTAAATCCACTACCATTTGTGTATGTCTAACAAAATCCGCTCCTAAGATCAGTG
>CM060963.1:107059667-107259667 GCA_030765045.1 Tenodera sinensis
TATAATATTATTATATTATAACCAAAGACTAATACGGATGTAGAAAAACGGCGAGAAGATGAAAGGAAGAGCGGATCAGGTGATTTTCTTAGTCCATGAATTGAGGAAGAAGAAGAGACGAAGTTGATCACCAGGGCTTTTCTTGTTTATTCACGGAAACATAGTAATAAACAATCAAGCAAATAAATAAATAGGTAAATAAATAGGTAAATAAATAGACAGAGAAAGATAAACCGATAAATACATAAATCAATCAATAAATAAGTAAATAACTAAATACATAAACACATAAATAATAAATAAATACTGAAAAACTTTCATCCGGTACCAAATTCCGTATACCAGGACATATTTTCCAAATTCTGTATTTATTATGATATTCAAATTACATTGCAGTAGAAACTTAGTAATGTCGATATTTAGCCAAGCTAACAGGTTTATTGACAGAGCAATTCTTCTTCTTCTTCTTCTTCTTCTTCTTCTTCTTCTTCTTCTTTACCTGATTACACTCCTCTTATGTAGGATTTACAAGCCAGTACCTAGGGTCAGATGCCTGACCTGACGAGTGAAAACCTGAAAGCGGGTGTTCAGCCAAGCATCAGGTATGATAGTGAAGAAGAGAATGATATGAAGTGCAGTCGAAATGGATGGATGGGGGGATGGAAAGGTGATGATGGTGCAATTGGTAGATCGAGTGGTGAAGAAACTGGAGAATCTGGAGAAAACGCCCTGAAGCCGCTTCGTCCACCGCGAATACCACATGCGGGTCCCTGGGATCGAACCCAGGCCTCTGCAGCCGTCGCAGCGAAATCAGCTCCTCCAGATGACGGTGTTCGTGAAGAAGGATATAGTAGCCATAGATTTAAGGTACCCGGAAATGAATAGAAAATAGTAATTATGGATATATTACAGAATACCTACATGTGAAATGCTAAATGCATTGCCGCACATCACATGTTTACTCCTGAAACGTTGCGTTGGTGGAAAGTAGGTTGGAAAACAAAGACAGATAGAATATTTGTGACAGGAATCGCGATCATTATAAATTATTTGTTAGAGAAAAGCGAAGCATAATGACAAGATGGTTGTTGCGGATGCGAACCTGTTTCGTAGGTTTATTCCGTGCCTTATTAGGGAAAGTCTGTTTCTCATTGCGAAACAGTCGTCCACCTGGAGAACTTGCCTGGAAAACCATAGTTCTATTCATTCACAAACTGCTACTGGACATTTATGTGCCTGGCGAGGAGTTTTTCGTCTCCAAGTCCCTCATCAATATTTCTGTCGTTAGCTTCAGAAAAACTCCATCGACCGCGCGGGGTCCTAGTTGGCTGGCTACAAGAGGAACAATGCGATCATCAGGCATATTATATACTAGCTACTCTAGTTTTTGTAGCAGGATGAATTTTTGTTTCAAATATGTATTCCCTTTCAAAATAAATTCCACCAGTGATGTAACCATAGCGTAAGGCAAATGATCTTGAGATAGACACACTTTTCTGATTCCACCGGAGAACTTACCTTGCAGTCTAGGAATACAAATCCTCAGGTAAGCAATATAATATGTATTCGATGGCAAACCTTCCAGCAGCTACTAAAAGGAGCGTGTATAAATCACCAAGTAATTCCTCCTTTATCGGCGGTGCCGTGGCCAAGTGGTTGGCGCGCTCGCCTACCACCTAGGCGGCCCGGGTTCGATCCCAGGGACCCGCATGTGGTATTCTGGTGGACGAAGCGACGTCAGGGCGGGTTTTCTTCGGGTGCTCCGGTTTCCCCCGCCATCTCATTCCATCGGTGCTCCATCTTCATTCCATGTGTCATCAGTGTCACCGCCTGCGGTGCCGTAGTAGTAAAAGTGGGCGTTAAAACAACAACAACAACAACCTCCTTTATTGCAGTCTCTGTATTTGGAACTTAATCAACACTTAAAGTAGTCGGTCTGGTTGGCTCAATTGGTCAGACGCTGGCCTACTCATCCCAAGGTCGCGCATTCAAATCCCGCCTAGACCTATGGTTTATAAGTGTGCTTAAAAACGACAGCTCCATTTCAGTGTGTTTACTGGCATGTAAAAGAACTGTGGAACGAAATTCCGGCACACCGGCGACGCTTATGTGATCCTGGTAATTGACAGCGTCGTATAACAACATAAAAAAAAATACTAAACCCTATGAACCCCGGGCTCATTTGAGAACCATTTAACCATTTCATTCATCATCCGATATGACCAAACCGGTTAAAGGACGTTAAACCTTTAAAGAGTTTAGATACTCGTGAAGAACTTGGAACTACAAGCATTTTAAAAATGTTACAAATACATACACGTTAGAATGGTATGGCTATGTAAATAGGATGACTCCAATCGCATCCCCAAACCTACAGTACGATGATGACAGTCGTGGGATGAGTCACGTCTTTGGCGTTTAGACTCAGAAGTAGTCTTATCCAGTGACAGACAAAAGCAGGAGATTTCATGGCAGTTTGAGTCTTCTGTGAATGTCCTCAGAAGACCTCTTCATTCTGTATGATGTGGATAAACACACAATATTTGTTTTTTCTTTCGTGCGAAACATTTTCGATTTATTCTTTATTATTTGTTTAAATTTGTCAATATTTATACTTTTCTCAGATGCCATTCATTTTTCACCTCTTTGCCTTGCAGAGAGAACAGAATTTTAAGGGCATCACATAGCAACTAGCTCTTAAAGCACTTGACTATCGCTTAAAGGCTACTTATTCTCATATTCCTCTTGCACCTAAGAGAAAATTAGCAATAAGGTAGTTTCTAAAAATGCTTATGTCGATTAAAATGTAGTAGATAGAGAAATAAGTCACTAATGAACAGATGTTTATGGCATAAGATTTGAAAGTGCTTTTGTAAATAAATCGAACGCAAAGTATGTACATATAACCAAACCGCTACTGCAACACTTTGAAGTTTTTATTTTTTTTTTTTGGTGTGTGTGTGTGTGTGTGTGTGTGTGTGTGTGTGTGTGTGTGTGTGTGTGTGTTAACGTCCACCAACGTCGTTATATTGGACGGTGAGTGAATGATATGGGTGAAATGATGCTCAAATGAGCCCGAGGTACCTGGAGCCTAAAGTTCTCAGGATAAGGTGAAACCACGGAAAAATACCTTACCCAGATAACTTACCCTAAGCGAGATTCGAACTCGCGACCTCTTGAACGTGAGGCAGACACGCAAACCATCACGCTACCAAGGCGGGCACTTTGAGTATTAAAAGAGTGGCACAGTCCGCATAAAATTGAAGGAGGTAAAGACAACTTCTCCTCTTTCGCAAACGTTGGACATCGCTGGTCTAAGCCGTAAATTCATGAAATGGAGGAAATTTTTGTTCTTTTAACGACGCTGTCAATTGCCAGGATCACATCAGCGTCGCCGGTGTGCCGGAATTTTGTCCCGCAGGAGTTCTTTAACATGCCAGTAAATCTGCTGACATGGAGCTGTCGTTTTTAAGCACACTTAAAAACCATCGGTCTGGGCCGGATTTGAACCCGCGACCTTGGGATCAGTAAGCCAGCGTCTAACCAACTGAGCCACCCAGACCGACATGAAATGGAGGAGCAGAATAATAATAAGGAGAAGGAGACGGAGACCCAGAAGAAGAAACATTTAAAACTCGTAGTCAAGTTAAGGGGCTTCTCGAAGCCAACCAAACAGCTGTGAAAAGATCATAGTGCCGGATCATTATGTCCTTCGTCGCATCCTACATCTCTTACATCATGGTAACCAGTTTTCTTTCAGGGTCAGGGAGACAATACCAAAATTTATTTGTCCAATGGAGACAAAGGTGCACGCGCTGCAAACAGAGGGCGGCACTGTCTAACCTATCGAAACGTCCTGTGTATACTTTCTTTCACTACTATTCAGTAAACACAACCTTAGAAATGTAGCAGTCTCTAAAACCACTTATTGATGTTTTATAAAAACAAAAATGTTTTGCACTCACATGGCTTTTTCTACTCTTGTACTAACTATCCCTACAAACTCTTATTCCTGTATCTTCTTCATGTTTGTCGAGATAAACATTTCCAGACATAATTGTATTGCTAATTTCTTGCAGAAGCAAGGAAAATATGAGAACACAGTAGGCTTTGAGCGATAGTCATATCTTTTAAAGCTGGTGGCTATAGTATGAAAGCTTCGATATTCCGTTTTCTTTGCACGGCCAAGACATAAAATAGTGAATAACGAGAAAAGTATAAGTATTGCAGAACTCACACAAATAACAAGGAATATCTCCGAAATGGTTCACTCCACAAAAAACTGTATTTGGACATAAATTGGATGTTCTGACGAGATCTACATTTTTGTACAGTAAGATCTGGTAATCTATTGCAGTTTATTAATTATCAAGAGTAAACTGGACTACATAGGCTATAGCCAGAAAATTCAAAATATAAATGTTATTCGCTATAAAAATATCTTAAACATATGGCATTTTAATCAAAATCGTTAGAACCGTTTTTGAGAAAATCAACATTTTCGAAAAATTTTGCAGGTAAAGAGTAGTTAAGAATGGAGGAATTTTCTTTAAAATCTTCGTGTCGCATATTTGAAAGATATTAAACTTAAATATCAAATTTGGTTTTTAACCGAATTTCATTTTTGAGTTACGCTGTTCATAGCAGACCTATTGAGGCTCATACACACGGACCTTTTTCTAAAAATGCTTGTTTTGTATTCAGGGGACCTTAAAACACATATTTCCGGTTAAATATTGACATCGAAATTTTGGGTGGAATACAATACATACTTTCCGTACTTACTGTACGTAATAGAGAAAGTAAAACTCAACTCCACGAGATGTATGAGGTCATTCGTGCCAGTGTCAACCTGTACATAGTAGAGGCATTTAATTGTATGTTCCAATGTTAAAAAATTAGTAATAAAAAAGAAAGAAAAATATGATGCGTGCACTACGCATGACCTTTTGTAGTCACTTTTGTACAAACTATTAGTTCTTGAAAATGCTTATTCTTCTATCTGCTTCTTGTTAAAAGACGTTTGTAGAAATGGTCTTAGTGCATATAGCCTTATAGGTACAATGGGAATAGGAGAATACGGTAAGCTTATGGATAGTTAAATCTTTTAAGAACTGGTCGCTTTGTGATGGCTTTGACATTCCTTTCTCTTTACACGGTAAGCACGTAAAAAGAATAGCGACTTCTTATTTCAAAAAAGGATATTTGGAAATTCAAATCAATAACAAGTAATATCTTGAAAATGATTATCTCCAGAGAAAAAGAAAAACTATTTTAATAAATTGTGTACTGTGTGCTTTAACAGGATCTACATTTTTATCTGGTAAGATTGAAGATATAAATTTTATTTGTCATGAAAATATTGTAAACATATTATATTTCAATCAAAATAGTTAAGACATCTTTGAGAGTACAAAATTTTATTTGAGGTGGCGGAACTTTTTTGAAACATTTTATGTCGAGACCTTAGAAGCCTTCTTCTTCTTCTTCTTCTTCTTCTTCTTCTTCTTCTTCTTCTTCTTCTTCTTCTTCTTCTTCTTCTTCTTCTTTCTTCTTCTTCTTCTTCTTCTTCTTCTTCTTTTTATTCTTCTTCTGTGTTAAGTGTAATCCTCTGTTTTATACATGAATCAATCCAACTTTCCGTTTCTTTTTTGGTGATCCCGGACTTCTTCCTTTCGGAAGTTTGTCTCTCGCTATTTTCACTAATCGTTCATCTGACGTCCTTCCTTCTTTCTACCCATTCAGTCACCGGTCGGATCTTACATATCTCTCAGATTTCTTCATTTCTTACTTTATCATACATTGTCTTTCCAGTTACCTTCCTTATCATTTTCATTTCCGTTGTCTCCATCATTCGCTATGTTCTTGTGGCCTCTGCTCTTGTTTCTAATTCATAAGTTATTACTGTTCGGACTACTGCTTTATACATTTTGAGTTTTGCTCAATACTAGCTCATTAATATATCTATATATTTTGATGCATTTACTATTTGATTCTTAATTTCTTGGGCTAGATTTCCTACACTAGTAATATTAACATCTGGGTAATTCAAATGCGTTACCTGATCTGTAATGTTTTCAATTTCTAATTTACTTCTCAATGGTCTTCACCAACCGTAAATACTTTTATTATATTTATGGAGATTTTCATATTGAACTTTATACATTTTCCATGAAACTCGTGCAAAACTCGTCACAAGGACATCATCTGCATAACATACTATACTAATCTTTTTGTCTCTCAAATTGTATCCCAATTTTTCTTTTATTTCCTTAATTATTGCATTCGCGATGCGGAATAAGAATGGACTTAAAAATTATTTCGTTGTTTAACGGCACTGTCAATTACTAGGATCACATCAGCGTCGCCGGTGTGCGGGAATTTCGTCCCGCAGATGTTCACTTAAAAACCATCGATCTGGACCGGATTTGAACTCGCTACCTAGGGATCAGCAGGCCCGCGTCCAAGCAACTGAGCCACCCAGACCGACAAATGAAAGGACTTAAGGAATCACCTTATCTTACCCCTCTTCTTATTGGATTTTCTCTGTTAATGGTCCTACAATTTTTATTTGACTTAGAATATATTTTTTCTATTAGTTTATTAATCCATTTGGCAGATTGTTATTTTCTAATATTTGTAAAACATAATGCATTTCTAATCTATCGAATGCCTTTTTAAGACCCACAAAGCTCGAATATGCTGATCTGTTAAATTCGAGTATTTTTTCTGAGATTCGTTTAATTACGAAGACGCTGTATTTAAATATCAACTTTTGTTTCCGAGTTACGCTATTGACACACACACACGCGCGCGCGCGCGCGCGCTGACCTTTTCCTAAAATGCTTTTAGATTTGGAGGAGCTCAAAACGTGTATCGAACTTTTGTGTAATATGCTATAGCTCCTATGTATGTGATAGAGAAAGTAAACGTGCCCATCAATCTATTCCATCTGTATTTTCGTATTCACAACACACGCTTTCTATTCGTGTACGAACACTATTTTCACGTTTGCACCACCAAATACTATTAGCTGTGTAATATTTCTTATTGTATGGTTAATACCTGCCCGCAAAAGGCTTTTCTATGGTGCGATGTTTTAATTTGCTCTTGTTTAGGTCGCAGTTTGGTTCTACGCCTCCTGGTTACTACACCGTGCACAAACCTGGTGTTTTTCGACAGTGGTAGATTTCCCGACACCTCAAGGCCTTGGCCATTATTCTTGCGGCGAAAAAATCTTTGTCTCCCCTAGCGGGGTTGTAGCTGCTTTTAAACTAATGGTTAACAATAAAATTGCCTTTTTTAACTACAACAGCTGTAATACATGATTTTGATGGCCATGTCTATACAGTTATGCCGTTGCGCGTAGATTTAAAAAATCTGATGTGTTGCGCTCGCATGAATTTCTCTACTCTTGTACTAACCATTCTTACAAACTCGTATTCCTATATCTTCTTCGTGTTAGTAGAGATCAACATTTGCAGAAATTATCTTGTTGCTTATTTCCTTGTTGGTGCAAGGGGAATATGCAGGCTTTGAGCGATAGTCAAATCTTTTAAAATTTTGAGATTCCTCTCTCTTTGCACGGCTAAGATATAAAAAATGAATAACAGTCTTCCATTTGACGAAAGTTTTGAGTATTCCAAAATTCACACAAATAACAAGAAATATCGCCGAAATGGTTCACTCTACAAAAATTTATTTGGACATTGTGTGTTTTAGCAAGATATACATTTTTTGTTTAGTAAGACTTGGCCTGTCTCTTACGGTTTACCAGTTACGCAAAAGTCATCCAGAGTAAACAGGACCACAAAGCCTATAGCCAGGTAATTCAAAATATACATTTCACTTCTGTTAAAAATATTTCAAACATATAGCATTTTAATCAAAATCGTTAGAGGCATTTTCGAGGAAATCAAAATGTTCGAAAAGTTTTCGATGGAAAGGGTAGTTTAGGATAGAAGAATTTCTTGAAAATCTTCGTGTTGCACCCTCAAGAGACATTAAACTTAAATACCAACTTTGGTTTTTAACCAACTTCCTTTTTCAGTTATGCTATCCACAGACTGACACACACACACGCACACACACACACACACACACACACGCACGCACACACGCACGCACACACACACAGATCACACAGTCACACGCACGGACCTTTTTCTAAAACTGTATATATATATATTTTTTTTTTTTTTTAATTCAGGAGGCCTCAGAACTTGAACTTATTTCCTGTGAAATCTCGACATCGAATTTTTAGATGGAATACAATACTTCTTCTACTTACTTTACGTAGTAGAGAAAGTGAAAAATAATCCGCCTAACTTCTCCCAATTTACTACTTATCTTATGTGAAGGCCTCAGTTCTGTTTTGCAAAATCTAGTGCAGCAATGACTCCATATATGTATTATGTAGGTATGTTATACTTTGAGTGAACACCACTGGAATCATTTGCAGTGGAATAGTTAAAAGTGTCCTGGTTTTTACTAACAGTACTAAAATGTGAATATTTAAGAAGTGGAATCAGCTCTGAAAAATTCAATGTCATAGCCGGGATTTGAACCACGGATCTTTCGCTTGTCGAGCGGCTGCTTTAACCACTAAGCTACCATGGCCAACTTGCCAGTACGACATTAAATTTCCCAGCTGATTTATACTTTTCCCGGTTAGACCACAAGGGAATCTCACATCAGAGATAAATACCCCAAGGGCGACTTACAATTATTGTAAGTACTTTATGTCCCGGGTTTAAGTAACCTTTGGATGGTAATTATTGTTTATTTATGCCAACAAGTTTACACAAGTCGTGTGTTTAAAACCAGCAGCCTCTGAATAAGCGGAAGATCCGTGGTTCAAAAACCCGGCTATGGCATTGAATTTTTCAGTCCTGATTTCACCTCTTAAACATCGCCCACAAACGACTTGTGTGTTTAAAAACGCCAGCAATAAGTTTGTTGACATAAATAAATAATGTGAATATTTAGCTTTGAAAACTTCGGGGTTTCAAGTTATCTAGCGTATTCGAACATGTGTTGGCAACCCTGTCCCGACCCACATGATTCATTATAGCAATCATGTTTCTTGATACTATTCCTTCAAATGGAAAGTGTTTTCTTCTGAGGCGACACCACATTTGGCCGTACCAAAAGTGTGAAGTGTTTTGAGTACAGTACGGTTAATTTTAAGGTTCTCTTTCCCAGCAACTTCAAGCCTAAGTAACTTGGGTTACTTTTTACGACTAGGAAACAGACAATGGCATCATTTAACAGTCGTGTAAAAAATGGCTGTTCGCAAAATTGGACTAATCAATATTTTGTCACAATAGAGAAAAATCATTTAATCAACAGTATGGCAGTACAGAGAAAAATCAGCTAACCAACAGTATGGCAGTACAGAGAAAAATCACCTAACCAACAGTATGGCAGTACAGAGAAAAATCAACTAACCAACAGTATGGCAGTACAGAGAAAAATCACCTAACCAACAGTTTGTCAGTATAGAGAAAAATCAACTAACCAACAGTATGGCAGTACAGAGAAAAATCACCTAACCAACAGTATGGCAGTACAGAGAAAAATCACCTAACCAACAGTTTGTCAGTATAGAGAAAAATTAACTAACCAACAGTTTGTCAGTATAGAGAAAAATCACCTAACCAACAGTTTGTCAGTATAGAGAAAAATCACCTAACCAACAGTTTGTCAGTATAGAGAAAAATCACCTAACCAACAGTTTGTCAGTATAGAGAAAAATCACCTAACCAACAGTTTGTCAGTATAGAGAAAAATTAACTAACCAACAGTTTGTCAGTATAGAGAAAAATTAACTAACCAACAGTTTGTCAGTATAGAGAAAAATCACCTAACCAACAGTTTGTCAGTATAGAGAAAAATTTACTAACCAACGGTTTGTCAGTAAAAAGAAAAATAACCTAACCAGCAGTTTATCAGCACAGAGAAAAGTAAATCCTTTCAAAGCCACGAAAACAATATCGCTTACAGCTTTTAGCACACAGGAATGAGGTTTTCTTACTTGCCTATACAGCAGTTGCATCTTCACAATCTAATGCGTAAGCATGTTTTAACCCCAGTTTTGGAATAAAATATGGCACTGAAAAGGGGTAGAATGATGCTGAAAAATTCAATGCCATATTTGGGATTTGAACCACGGATCTTTCGGTCTCCGTCCCGTCACTCTAAAGACTGAGCTACCATGGCAACCTGCCGACACGGCAATAAGTTCTCCAACCTCTAACATTTTTCCGGTAAACCCATGAAGATCTCAAATTCGTATCAGATAACATACACTGTCTACTTATGCTGTAAGTACTTAAGTCACAGACTTTGTAACTTATCAAACTATAAGGTCAATCACTGGATATTAATTGTTCTTCCGCACGTGGTAGTTCAGTTGTTAGACCGGCCGGACGGTGACCGGAGGATCCGTGGTTCACACCCCGGCAAAGGCATTGAATTTTATCTCTACGTAGATGCAACTCCTTCACGGTCGGCTACGGACCGTTAAAGTACATTCGTTAACAGAAGTGACGTCATTCCGTTCTACAGGAGGCTGACGAGAAAGAAGCTACGCGCGAATTGGAGTTACGTAGTAATGGTAGTCCAATACATGGCTAATATTGCATACCATTATGATAAAACTGTATCTTTTGTATGAATTGAACGGGCAATATCTTTGATTGCTTAGAACAGTGATATTCAACCTAGGGTACGCGTACTCCCAGGGGTACGCGAAGACTTCTTAGAGGGTACGTATAATTTAATTTAATTAACTCCCTCTGTGTGTAGTACTTAATATTATAATCTATTTTAGACATGGTTATGTGTAATTTTGATTAAGGATAACCCTATGGCTAGGCCTTGAAGCACAGGCTGAAATGGAAAATTGTCCTTGGGGGTACGCGGAGCAAAAAGGTTTAGAACATGGATGTATTAGGCGATTGTGGTTTTGCTACATTGGGCCATGACTGGACTAGTGTTCGCGCCCTAGCCTGTCTATCTCGTCAGCCATCGTTCTACAGAATAATGCGTTATGGAAACGGTTCCTCGTGTTTTTACTCACAGAATTCTGTTGCATTTCTTTAATCATATCTATTTTCATTTTAATATGGTTGTATAATGGACTACTTAACAAAGAAAAATCATCATACGTTCCTAGCTATGACAGCATGAAATGTCAGTCACAAGTGAACATTTATTTATAGCTTTGCTGAAAAGTAAAATGTTTGACATGGTAGCTGTCATTTCTAAGAAATGTATAAGGTATCTATCGTTCTGTACCGCTTTCCTGCGGTAGGTATAGAAAGTATTTATTGCACCTAAAACTTCCAATTTGAGATTTTATAGGTAATGGTCGTCTTTAAAGACAAGCAAGCATTGCTAAAGATACAAGGCTGAACGCATAACTCAAATAGAATAAATACCAAATTTTATGTTACATTTTTGTAATGCAATGCGCGATTTTTCACGAATCCTTCAACTCAAGAAAAATGTTATTTATTTTCTCAAAAATGACATTAACGACTTGGATTAAAATATAAATTGGTTGAAGTGTTCCTATTACAAGTAAAGGGTGTATCTCGAATTGTTTGTGAGTAGGCTCTGAAACCTAATTGAATCTTGTGAAACTGAAAATCAAAAGAGAAAGACAGCTGTCGAAACATGTTGTAATGTTTGCGATTATTACTTTCTCTTCTATGTGTAGTAAGTAGGGGGAGTATTGTATCAGACCCAACATTTCGATTGCGAGATTTCATCGGAAATATGTTTTGAAACCCCTTGAATCCAAAAAAGCAGTGTTAGAAAAAGGTGTGCGCGCGTGTGTGTCTCGGTATCTGTATGTGAACAGCATTACTCAAAAACGAAAAGTTGGTTAAAAACCAGTCGGTGTTTAAGTTTAATATCTTTCAAGGTTGCAACACGAAGTTTTTGAAAAAAATTCCTCCACCTAAATTACCCTTTACAGGGAACATTTTTCAAAAATTTTGATTTTCTCAAAAATGGCTAACGATTTTGATTAAAATGTTTAAGATATTTTTATCGCAAATGAAATGTGTATTTTGAATCCTCTGGCTATAGCCTATGTAATGCTGTTTACTCTGGATGACTTTTGCATAACTGGTAAAACGTAAGAGACCAAACCTTACTTATAAAAATGCAGATCTGGTTAAAACACACAATTTGTCTAAATGCATTTTTTTGGTGACTGAACCATTTCGAATACACTCCTTGTTATTTGTGTGAGTCTTGGAGCCCTTAAGCTTTTCTCAAATGGAACGCCGTTATTCATTTTTTGTCGTGGTCATGTGAAGAGAACGGAATTTCAAAGCCTTCATGTAGCTACCAGCTCTTACAACATTTGACTATCGCTCAAAGCGTACTGTATTCACATATTTCCCTTGTACCTACAAGAAAATTAACAATAAAATAATTTCTACAAATGATTATATTGATTAGCATGAAGAAGATAGAGGAGTAAGAGGTTGTAAGGTTAGTTTGTATAAGAGAAAGTCATGTGAGAATGACACATCAGATTTTTCTTTTCTCTTTTTCTTGTTACTACCACTTAGAATACAAATGCTGAAAGTAGGCTTTGAATGTAATATGTAACTACAGCCATCTTGTTACACGTAAGCATTTATTGCGAGTAATCACGTTTTATATGAACAGTGTTACATGTGTGTAGTTGTGAAGGATATATGTGCATTTTAATGAGTATAAAAAGACATGCAATTGCTGCCCATCAGATTTGTGGTATTACCATTTAATATTCATAGCATTTGTACGAGATGCTAAGCTCTTTCCAGCTGTTAATTCTCCTTTCTTTTCAATTGCTGCCACATTTGTCGTTCGTATAGTGAGTGAAGTGTACCAGTGCACAAATGATACCCTTGCAGAACTCGTCGCGTGCCGTTCAGCTATTCAATTACAATACTTTGAACATGAAATTAAAATAACCTGAGGTGTAAAAATGCACAACATGGACCGGTTTGTTTGCCACTCACGTGTCTATGTAGGTGCTTCTGCTCCTTGACTTTTCACATACCTCGCGATCAGGAGCACGAGAAGTTCCAGTTTTATCAGTCACACGCTAAGGAGGTTTTCATTCACCGTAGTATTCGTGACTAGGAACATCATCACATGCTGTGACATAATTAGGGTGGCATGTGTTAGGTGCCTGCTAATTCAAATGAGATACCTCTCACCAGCTACTGTACAGTGGCGTAGCCTATCAGACTCGGGTATGTAACCCAACAAATATTGTAAAATGCGCCAAAATATGAACCAACCTAAACAGAATTGCCCTTCGGAGTTTTCATCTTTTATCATTGTCTGAAAGAAAGGTTCGATATTACTGTGAGTATGATTCAAAAGAGAATCTGCTTTTTTTGTCAGAAATTATACCTGAAAATCTCATAAACCTCTCTTAAACATTTCCGTCAACCCTTATTTAACGAATGATACCGAGTTGTTGTTCACTATTAATGTCAGGAGTTTCATGTCATATAAGTTAAACAAAGAAAACATCTGAAATTGATGATGACACTCACACTTGAAATTAAGTCATTCTGAATATCAGGTGAAGTTGCAGTCCATTTTTCCAAATGCTCCTTCAGAGAGGCGTCTTGTATTGCTAATTAATTTAAATATTCAATATAATTTCCTCTATTTGAGGATCCTTCATTCTCATTACGACCACGAAAAACAAGTGTCTGTTTTCTTAGTAAACATACAGCCCGTATAAAATGAGAAAGTAAAGCTCTGTTCTTTTCCACTTCATTGTCATGCTGTTCAACTGAGAGCTTATACCGATTATTCAATGAAAATTGTATTCTTGGAACTACACCGAACATTTTCAATTTTTTTTTTTTCGCATGTCTGTGCTTATAGTTGTGTTTTATGGCTTCCTTATAAACGTTAACCGCTGGAATTCCAAACTCACTTTTCTTTTGAAAAAAGATAAACAAAATATGTATTTAAAGTATTACGACACAGCTAGGGGACTCACTTTCATAAACTTCGATGTTGCAATGCTTTATACATTTGAAAATATTCGTCGTAATAATGAGTGCGGGCTGTGGAGGGCTGCTTAATTACACATTGCTTGTTAGATAAACTTTAATGCTTGGAAGCTTCTTACACTTCCAAGATTACACAGCAGTTTGTTTTGATTTTCGTCGTAACAAGGTACGGAAAGGAAACTTTTATTTACTACTCTGGCTCTGATTCATTTCGTGGCCTTTCGGATGCAATTGCCTGTGTTCCAGAATTCGCGCACCTCTTAACCTACAATTTGGTTTGATAGTAAGTAACCAAATCATGCTCCAATATTCACAGTTGGAGAGCACACATACAAAAAGAAAAAAATAATTCGCGGATTAATCCCTATTCACCACTATAAATGCAATAATATTGGCCCGATTCTTAACACGAGATGTACAATAGCACATTACATCCCGTGGGTCAAGCGTAGAGCATCAGTTTCCGCAGTTAACGACAGCTGCCAGTGACGTAGGCTTTGTTTCAAAACATAATCCTAGTTATTGCTGAGTGGCGCGAATTCTAAACATAATCTTTACGAAAGCTTGATTTTTAATGACATTAAAACGATTATGTATCATAAATTATAACACTAATTTGGCAGTCGGTTGTAGCAAAATTAGAAGTATGTAACACATCCCTCACTTCCTTTGACACTACGGTCCTGTTTCTGTAATATTAAGAATATTATTACTAAATTCTAGATTATGACTGCTGCTATTGAAGCAGTGCATAGATATCCCAAATTAATTATATCATGCTCAACATAATATTACCACTTTCTCTATTAATTATCTTTAGTGAGTAGAGGAAGTATTGCATTCCACCCAGAAATACACGTCCACAGAAACGAGGTGTCCTGAATAAAATCATTTTAAAAATATTTGTGTATGTGTGTGTGTGTCTGCGTGCGTGCGTGCGCGCGCGCGTGTGTGTACACATGCGTGCGTATGTGCCTTTTGTACCTAGTGTATCTGGTAACACTATAACTCGAAAACGAAAAGCCAGTTACATAAAAAACTGGGATTTAAGTTCAACGTGTTGTAGGGATGTGTCACAAAGATTTTCAAGAAAATTCTCCCACCTCAAACTACCCTTTACGTAAAAATTTTTCGTTGTTTTTAATTTTCTCAAAATTGGCTCTAACGTTTTTATTAAATATCATAGATTTAAGAAATTTGTATGAAAAAATCTGATGTATTGGACTCTCATGGCTTTCTCTGCTCTTGTAAAAAATACTCTTGTTATTCCTCTATCTACTTCATATCAATCGAGATAAACAATTTTCAGAAATTATCTTATTGCTAATTTTCTTCTAGGTGCAAGGGGAATATGAGAGTACAATAGGTTTGAGCTATAGTAAAATCTTTTAAAGCTTGTTACTGCATGAATACTTTGAAATTATTTTCTCTTTACATGGCCAAGAGATAAAAAAAGAATGACCTCCCATTTGACAAAAGTAGAAGTATTGGAAAATTCAGGCAAATAACGAGGAATATTAATAATTAGTTCTCGGGTGATCAGCTGCGTCAAATTTATAAAACTCAAGCTTCCGACCATTTGATTCTCCATGGCTATAACAGCATGTTTTTAACCTGGCATTTGTTCCTGGTGAATCCATGGAGAATCAAATGGTCGAAAGCTTGAGTTTTATAAATTTGACGCAGCTGATCACCCGAGAATCAATTATTAGTAACATTCGCCGCGAAAGTTTTAAATCTTATATAACGAGGAATATCTCGGAAGTGGTTCACTCCACAGAAAGTGCATTTGATATATATCGTGTGTTTTAACGAGATCTACACTTTTTGTCGAGTGTGATTTTACCTGTCTTCCGGTTTACCAGTTATGCAAAGCTCATCCAGAATTAAAATTACTTCTGATAACATTCCCAAAAATTCAGGATGTACATTTCATTTATCCTGAAAACACCTTCAACATGCGGTATTTTAATGAAAATCGTAAGAGCCATTTTTGAGAGAAGCAAAATTTGTTTTAATTTTCTATGCAAAGTGTAGTCTGGTATAGGGACTTTTCTTGAAAATCTTGCATTGAACTAAACAGCTGTTAACAGTTAATTTTAAGTGTGTATACAGTCAGTGTTGAGAAAATGTGTGCATCGTCAGATACAGTGTAGAAATTTAAACGTCGCGTTGGAGTTGTGTGAAGCAGTTTTAATGATTGTTATCGTCTGAAGCAGCTTGTGAGGCAGAGAAAGACAGTGAAGTGTATGACAAGGTTGCGAGAGGACAGTTGTAGATTATGACGAAAAAGAGGACTGTGCTGTTATTCTATTTTAAGGGAAATAAAGTAAAAGAAAAAATAACTGAAATTGTCCTTTGTCACTTGGTGTCAGGAGTGGGATTTGTCACAATATATTCATGGTAAGCCACTTACATGAGAAAGTGACATGACATTTAATCCAGGCTCTTTACCTGTCATATTTTTACATTTTCATCAAAAACCAAAGCTTACTTTTAAATCTATCTCTACATTTAATTTTGTCTCTTTTCTCTGTCCAGTTGAAAGCATTGCCGTTCCCTATCCATTATTCTAAAACATTTAATGTTTTTCTCCTTATGTTAGTTCCCTTACATTGGAATATAATGTGGTCATCATCTTCATTTTCCTCGCACATGGGACACTGGTTAAAATATTTATGTATAGTCACAAAATTCGTGGGAGCTAGGTACTTCTGATGTGTAAAATGCTGCAATTACTGCTGCATCACCAAGGAAACACGCCATCCACTTGTTTGCAAAAAAATGTATTTTCCATTCTGTAATGTGCATTAGCATCATAACCCTGGAACGATAAGTGATTGCTTGCTCGAGGCAAGAGTTCAAAAGTTCACTGTGTATGCAAGGAAGACTAAATGTGTTTTAAAGCTACATTTGCTCTCAAGGCTTCCAGCAAAGATAACGCACGAGTGACTGATGTGCCGTTACAAAAGGAAATGTCAACACCATTCGAGGCTGTTAATATTGTTTGGAGTCGCCAGTGGCAGGTGTGAAAATGACATCTCATGCTTCATAATGAATTAACATTTGCATGCAGCTTTAAGAATGTGCAAGTGCTGTGCACAATTAATTTAACCTGTGTACCATGTTGTCCTGCTGAATTCAGTGTTAGGCCTGTTATTCTCCCATGCCTCAGTTATGCATGTCGCTCGACAAGGAATTATACGACGCGGCGTCATTTTTGTGGTTTATTTATGTACACGATGTGTCGCGCTGTATATTACTGGAAATCAGTTACACAATTGCTTTCTATATTTGGTGTTGCACGTTACTACAAGCGTTTAACTTAAAAAAACTACACACACACACACACACACACACACACACACACACACACACACACACACACACACACACACACACACACACACACACACACAGAAAAAAAAAAAAAAAAACGTTGGCCTTCACAGGTGGAATGTGCATAGCAGTGATATCCAACGTTTGCGAAAGAGGGGAGGTTGGATTTACCTCCTTTCATTGTACGCGGACCTTGCCTCTCTTTAACCCCCAGCCGTACTGCAGTGGCGGTTTGGTTACATGCACGATGCGTTTGATTTACGAAAGCAGTTTCAAATCTTATGCGATAAGCATCTGTTCATTAGTGACTTCTTTGGTACCCCTTACGTTTAAGAAGTCTATAAATATTTGGAGACAAAGTCGAAGATTGATGAATATGTACCAAGTAATCGTCGTGTAACTTATTGTGATTCACACTTTTAATATAGTTTAATTTCGCAAATATATGTAGAGCTATACTCATTCTTATACAAAATGTTCCTACAATTTCTTTACGTACTTCATTTTAATCGACATAAGCTTATTGCTAATGTTATTGCAAGTGCAAGGGGAATTTGGGAATACAATAGGCTTTAAGTGAAATGTTTAAGAACTGATTGCTGGGCGATGCCTTTGAAATTCTGTTCTCTGTGCAAGTACGAGAGATAAAACAGGAATAGCATATTTGTATTTGAGAAAAGTATAAGCAGTGGAAAATTTACAAAAGTACCTTGGAAATGGTTAACCCAAAAAAAAGAATTTGACATAAATTGTTTTAGCGAGATCCATGTTTTTTATTTAGCAAGACTTTATCTGTCTCTTAGCGGTTACCTTTTGTGCAAAATTCATCTAGATTGAAGAGGTTTTCTGAGGGCATTCCCAGAAAATTCAAGTTATGATTTAGAAACTGCCATGGAATAGCATGTTTGTGTCCGTCACTGGGTACTGACTGGTTGTGTTTCTACACGACACAGGCAAGAGCTGATTCACCCTCCGACTGCAGGAGAGGAGTGGGAAATAACCCCTAATTACGTAGTCGTCTCTAAAGATATAGGGTTGGAATCGCTGATGTATAGTTAGGAGGTATGCGTACAGATATGTTTACCTTTTGGAGGATGTGGTGGTGTCATGTTTTACGTGAACAAATTACTCACATATGAATGTATAACTTCGAGTAATGCCTTCAAGTGGCAAATTGGCTTCCCACATACACACAGTTCTTCCTTGATGCGCTCCGCAATATTTGCTTACATCACAAAAGCAGGGAAAGTGGGACTGAAATTTCGAAGTTTTTTCCTTTTGTTAATTTTAAAGCTATTCACTTGAAAATTAACACTCTTAATATGAATAAACAAAGAAATGGCTGTGCAAAAGCACAACAGACTAGCTAAAATTATTTCTTGGTTAACACAGTAAAATAATTGTAATTAACGAAAAAGTGTAGGGTTTTTTTTTTTATTTTTTTTTTAACTGCCTTGTGCATTCACCTTTTTTAGAGAAGCACGATAGTGGCATTTTTTTAATACTTCACTAGAGTGAAAATAAATGGAAGTATTTGGTTATGAAACTGTTGGTGTTAAATTTATTTTTTTATTTTTTCAGTATAAATTAATTTTCGTTAGCCAACGAATAAAGCGATTATAAAATACATATTTGAACTTTTGGACAGCAGTGCAAATTTATATAAAAATCACAGCAAAACTGAAATGCAAGAAATAAATTCCATACCCCAAAATGCAAAACAGCTAAAAATCACATACAGAAGGAGGAAGTGAGCATGTCCAGTGGGATTAAAAGGGGAGCTTATGGCTTTTAAAATTGGCGGATCGAGGAAAATCGTTGACCAACTCGATTCATAGATGTATAGAGAACATTTATACTTCTATATGGCATAATTTAAAAAGCTACTTGGTCGAACAATAAAAATAGAACGTTCTACATCCCAAACCGAACACCTAATTCGGATTTCTTCTACAAAATGTACCGTATCCACATTTTTTGATAAACTTTTGAACGACGAAGATCATGTGTTTCGCAACACATCATAGCAGGGATGTCCAACCTTCTCTCTTTGGAGAACCTGATTTAGTGAGCGGCAATACCCCACTCTAATTAGTCGGAGGGAGAGACAGTCAGTGTCCAGTGCCGGACACAAACAGGTGATTGTGTAAGTTTATAAGTGATACCTTGAACTCTCTGGGAATGTTTTCAGAAGACCTCTTCATTCTGGATGATTTTTGCATAAACGATAAACAGTAAGGACAGACAAAAATTACTAAACAAATGTGAATCTGGTTAAAACATACAATTTATGTAAAATACTTCTTTTCTTTTCCTTTTTTTTTTTTTTTAAAGAGTGAAACATAGATATTCCTTCTTATGTGTTTGAATTTGCCAATACTCAAACTATTTTTTCAAATGACAACTAAAGGCTGCAGAGAGCTAGGTTGTAGAGAACATCTTTCACAAAAGAGGCGTATTTGAGCAGAGTGTGGAGCAATAGACAGAAGCTCAAATTAAACTAAGTAATATTAAAATTTAATGCATGTTTACGATAAACAATTGATATGTTGCATAACATGAGTTTCTCTGTTCAGTCTTCTACAAACCCATCCTCCAAAAACTTATTCTGTCTGCTTCTGGATAATTGATCATTTATCATCATCATCATCATCATCATCATCATCATCATCATCATCATCATCATCATAATCATCAACAACAACAACAAGAACAACAACACTTCATGGATTAGGAGACTTCTCCTGTTCCGGCCTCGAGTCTCTCTCCACCTTCTCATCGGTCTTCCAACATCTCTCCTCCCATATGATTGGTAATTGTATGTCATTTTGAGGTATCGGGTATTGTCCATCCTTTGTAAATGATTTCTCCAGCTTTCCCTATATTGGATTATTTTATCATTTATAGGACAAATACGTAGTTCTCTTATTTCTTCGTTTTTTTATTTTATCCGTTATTATACATCCTTTTATGGCTCTAAGGTATCTCATTTTTGCTGCATTTATTTTATCCCATTCTTTTTTCTTTATCATCCATGTTTCACAGCCAAATGTTAACGTTAGAATCGCCACTATTTTGTAAAGTGTTAAGCTTGTTTCTTTTCTTGTTTTTCTTTTTAATGTTCTTTCTAATATTCCACAACTGTTCTGGAATTTGCTTACTTTATTACTTAATTGATATAAAGTTATATTGCACCTGTACATATTTCGTTGTAGGAATAAGGAATATATTGGGTGTTTAAAAGGTGTTCGATATTGCTTGTGGAGCTGGGATTGGTCAAAACTAGAATAAATATTCCTATAAGCATAGTATGTCTGGAAACAAATATCTGTTGAGATATGAGCCATTTTACTTGTGTTGAATGTGGGTTGTGTTCGGTGGAACAGTTATGTAGTCGAGACATCAGAATCGCTTTAGTCTCAATGTGCGGGCAGGAATTGTGGCTCCTAGAACCATGCATTTTACCAAACAGATTAACAGGTGGTGTGTATCATCGATTCCTGCGCGTGTTTTTGGAGGACATTGTACTTGTAGAAAGTCAACGCATGACGGGCACAATCGTGCGACAATACTTACACCAAACATTTAATGGACGATGGAATGGTCAACAAGGTCCAGTAACATGGCCTCCCCGTTTGCCGAACCTCAATCTATTGAATTTTTCGCCATGAGAAGATTGAAAGACTTTGTTGTATGCCAAACCTATCGATAATGCGCATGCATTACAAGAGCGTCTGACTAATGCATGTACCCAAATCCGAGAGCTCCTAGGTGTGATTGAAAGAGTTGGATCTCCTGTAACAGTATCGACATAACGTTGAGATGTTACCAGAGAACAAAATGCCAGGATCTCCTGTGTGGTGTTTATGAATGTTTACCCAACAGTTGTTCTGTTAAACGTTTGTGACAGTAAGTGTTCACTAGGATGCGCTTCTTGGATGAAGTCCAGTGTCTGGTGTAAATATTCAAGACAAGTAAAATGGCTCATATCTCAACAGGTATTTGCTTTCGGACATATATTTATAGGAACATTTATTCTACTTTTGACCTACCCCAACTCCTGTTGCAATATCAGACACTTTTTAAATACACTATAGGTAGTAGACTAAAGAGACAGTAAGCCCTTTAGAAAGTGGGTCGCTATGTGAGGCTTGAAATTCCTACCTCTTTGTATGACCACGAGAAAAAACGAATACCTACCTTCCACTTGAAAGGTATACTCATATGAATTGTGTGTTATATTTCTTTGTCATTTATCAAATCCTGCAGATGTGTGTGTAATAAAACAGTGCCAAGAGCTTGAACCACTTTTGTTTTAATTATGTATCTATATGCTTAAACCTTATAACCGTCATGTTCATACTTATGTTCGTTATCATGACATCCTAAATACTTGCATAGCAAGAGAATATTACTGGGAAAATTAGTGAATCAGTATGTCATAATTAACTGAGAAGATTATTTTTCTCGACGGTCGCAGGCTAAGAGGTTAACTTGGTAGTCTGGGAGTGGGAAATCTTCATATTCACCAGTTTCACTTGTTTCGCACATGTTAGGGGTTTGTTCTTATGTGAGAACAATTTTAGATGTCACTTTGAAGCGGTAATTATATGACATTGATGCTCAATTTATAGCTGTTTTTAAATATTAGTCACGGCTTAGCTTCGGTCGGAGAGCTAGACGGCTGTTATTCTTACATCTCGGGCGCAGTACAGATCGATTTTTTTTTTTGGGGGGGGGGGGGGGAGGGGAGGGTGCTAAATTATTCGCCTTTTGTCGTATCCGATTTATTTCAGTTCAACAAAATGCTACACTTAATCATAGTTCACAAACAACTCATCAATCGTTACACCCTAGATAAATGTCCATTTTACGTTTTTATTGTTGATTAAACAAGTGAAGGCAGCTTTTTGATGCCTCTGTTTTACCGGTTGTAATGATTTTAGAGGGATTAGGAAGAAGCTGCTTCAACGTACAGTAATTATTATCAAAAACTTACTCCACTACTTCTACCGATGATTGTTCCCCTGCCAAGGATACACATGGGGTATGCAGCATTTCCAGTACTTGGAAGACTGTCGGGCATAGGTTAAAGAAGCCAGACGTTACCAGGTGTTTCACATCCTTTAGGGAAATATCAGGTTGTTTTTCATCTTTTATTAGGAATAACCGGGGCCATACGAAATTAAATTTCAAAAAATAAAGGCAAAGATTCATCGCAAAAATCTTTTAGGTCACTGTATAATAATTGCATAAGAACGGGGAGAGGTAAATTAAATTAATTAGTGTGTCATTGGATTTGAAAACGCGCAACGTCGGGTAAAGCAACTTAGTAAAAATACAAGTACAGCATGAGGTCTATTGTTCTAGCAAATAGCCGCTTTCTCAACTTCCTGTCGGAAGAGATGAGTACTGCGGACGCTAAATGCTTTGACCTTTGGATCGGTCTGCTTTGATAACTCGCATTTGACCTCAAGCTGAGGTAACTTGACCATGACATAGGATAATGAGTCATATTTACATACAAACACACAACGCCGCTGTAGATGGCCATCTTAGATGCCTCGGCGCTCAAATACAGATAAAAGCGTACATATGGCACGCTGAAAACAAGAAAGTCTTCCATAAATGTACAACACTTATCTAGAATTACAACTAACGTTAAACTCGACAAACACGAAAGCCTGTTTCAAATGAAAGAGTATATACCGCTAAACTTCATACTGAAGGTTCACATAAAATAACTAAACATATGAAATTAGTTTTGTGATTCAACTGCTTTATCCTTAAAAGGAAAATATGAAACAGCTTCAACTATTTTAAACCAAAGAATGTCATGCTGAGCAAACTACAAGTCATAAATTTTGGCTTCACAATGTTCGCTTGACTTTGTTTTTGTTATTATTATTATTATTATTATTATTATTATTATTATTATTATTATTATTATTATTATTATTATTATTATTATTATTATTATTATTATTATTATTATTATTATTATTATTATTATTATTATTATTATTATTATTATTATTATTATTATTATTATTATTATTATTATTATTATTATTATTATTATTATTATTATTATTATTATTATTATTATTATTATTATTATTATTATTATTATTATTATTATTATTGTTGTTGTTATTATTGTTGTTGTTGTTGTTATTATTATTATTATTATTATTATTATTATTATTATTATTATTATTATTATTATTATTATTATTATTATTATTATTATTATTATTATTATTATTATTATTATTATTATTATTATTATTATTATTATTATTATGAAAACACAGACGGTGTACAATTAGATAATGAGAAAGTACAAACAGCAATTGCTATTTTGAAAAATGGAACCGCATGTGTTGGAGGTGTACAGACAGAATTAATTAAATACGGAACAAAGAAATTATTTAAATTCTTAAGAAGTCTTTTTAAAAGGTGCTTAAATGATGAAGAAATGTTGAACAATAGAAAATTGGTGTGATATCGGTCATTCATAAAAAAGGAAGAAAAGATGACTGCAATGGATATATTTAGTCGGATATATGGAAAAATCATTAAGTATTATTTACAAGAAAATTACAAAGATAAAGGGAATGAAATACAAGCAGTCTTCTGGTCTAGAAGATCTACGATAAATCACATATGTGTAATTAAACAATTGATTGAGAATACTACCAACATTGGATAACAAACCCATTTCACTTTCGTGGATTTAGAAAAAGCCTATGAATCTGTACCTTTGCCTATGAATCCGTTGTGGGAAGTATTAAAGGATATGAAGTTTAACAAATGAATAATTAATACAATACAAATCTGTACAAAAATGCTGTCTAAAATCAAAATTGAAAATTGTATCAGAGATAACAAAAGTCCTCCATCAGGGCTGCAGCATATCGCCCACATTATTTAAGATATGCATATATAAAGCAGGCGCTCAACAGCGGCCTGCCCAGCCCAATCCACTGGAGGGTGGCTTAGAGATTTCCCTCTGGTGGAAACCGGGGATAGTTCGACTCGTAGACCATCCTCTAACGGAGCGGAGAAACAGTTCCATCTGCGCCATCTGCTCGCTGTCGACCTACACAGACCTGGAGTCAACCTGTAATATGAAAGAGGGAGACGAAATGAGAAGGAATGGAAGAGAGGAGAGCCGTGGTAGAAGATACCACTCCAGAGTTCACCTTGCTGACCAGGGACAAACCAAGGAAAGATCCAAGGAATCAAACCCGGACCTCCCGAATGCGAGCCTCACACATTACCGCGGAGTCATCTCTCTCGGATGAAAGATACTTGAGCAACTAGTGTGGTATTTATCCAGCATTTTAAGTTATGCTGTTTACACACACACACACACACACACACACACACACATACACACACACACACACACACACACACACACACACACACACACACACACACATACACACACATGAATGCGTGGATCTTTTTCCAAAATAGTTTCTTTTTGTGTTCAGAAGGCTTCAAAACATGTACTTTTAGTGAAACGTAAACATCGAATTTTTGGATGGAATGCTTCTCTACCTACTGTTTGTAATAGAGAAAGTAAAATCCAGTTTTTAGTTCCATTGGTCCATTAAAGGGCGAATGGCATGTAACGTTTTATGTAACCCATCGTGTACAGAAGGTATTTTAAGACGTGACGAATAACCTTCCTAGGATCTACGCGAATGACGTCATTCAAATTGGTGGTGGGGATAACGTCTCTGTTTCTTTCCTGGAAATAAACAAGACACTGCTGATAATGCGAGCGGGCACTGTACTTAATCATGTGCTCTTTTACGATGTTGACTGCACGGAAGTCTGAGAAATACTCACCTGACATCCCCACATCTTAAAAATACAAAAATGAACTCGACCATAAACCGCTGCGCAGCTATTGTCCGTTCACTACGGCTAAAAATACCTCTGTACTTATATTTCTGACAAATTCGTTCTTTATAAATGATTTGAATTTACGTACATTATTCACCTATCTTGAACTTGCATTTATCCGAGAATAGCAGATTCTTTACCACTGTTACATACTATAGCTAAACATCATAAAGTACAGAAAGGCAGCTAGAAATAGGCACATATTACTTTGCAATCAGATAATGTATGTTACATTATGTAGTTAGTCTCTTACAACTGACTGTTGTAAATTGAATGGGACATTGTTCTTTCGTGCAACATATTTTCATATAATGCTACTGTATCTTATGTGCCTATTCTTAACTTGAACAAAGGCATTCCTTTGCATAATTATTATTCTCTGTAGCGGATAATGCATAATCAAGTTGAAGCAAACGTTTAATAAATTGCTGCTTTTGACAATAGTTCTATGACTCAATAGTAAAGCTATTTTTTTTCTTTGCGCTCCTCCCGATGTGCACAGGCACACACTCAGACCATTCTAAATGAGTACTTTGCACCTCGGGGCTATGTTACCTTTCGAGGCAAAAATGAACATCAAATATTGAACACTTGTACACAAAACGAATTTAGTAAAGTGCACTGTTTGGGACAATCTCTGTTTCTTATCGTCTTACGGGGTCTAGCAAGGGATGAGGCAATTGACAGTTGCAATACGGGGCAGGGGGCATGGCTCTGTAATGAGGAGAAGGAAAGGTGGGAGAGGGTAGATACACCTGGCCCCGGAGAAAAGCCACCTTTTAATTGTCATTAGATGTATCTCCAGATTCTTAATGCCTATTATGAAAAATGTAAATGTGCTTGAAAAAAGCAGCAAATATAAAAACGTTAAATTCTTCTACAAATTCTCCACATATTTATGCTGGAATTAAAATACATATCGAAATAGCTTTGCACACGTTTCTCTATTACGCTATATTATAATACAGGTTCTGCTTTCGAATGAAAGGTTCTCTTATAATACGTATGCAATAAACCGCCTTTCTTGACTAACAATAAAAGTTAATTACATTTCTGTGAATTTGCACTGTTTCTGAAATTTCTCGAACTGTGTTGCCATACACCAATAATAATCTGAACACGTGTAGCTTCTGATGTGTACCCAGTTTAAAACAAGTCACTGTTGTTGCTTTAGTGAGACGTCAGAAATAATCAATATTTCCCTTTCATGCCGACGTGCCATTAGTTATAACTAGGGTTAGGAAGTTCATGCATTTGCATCTTTTTTCATAGGGGTTAAAAATGTATGCTTTTACATTATGTGCACGAATTATGGAATTTTCAGTTATTTGGACATGATTTTATAATGAATATAACTGCATATTTTCTTGATTTTTGATAAATGCATAATATTTCAAAGTTATAGCCCCTATATTGCATATTTTAATGCTTTTTATGGTTTTTTATTATTTTTTCTATATGGATGATATTTTTCATATTGGTAGTACTACACATGATGATGCAACTCACGAAGATTTCAATATTATAGTCCCTGTATTGCATATTTTAATGATTTTTATGCTTTTTTATATTTTTTCATCTGTATGATATTTTTCATATGGGTAGCATTTCTGAGACAATGATTCTTTCCCCTGGTAGATAGATTTGTGTCCAGTACAAAGAGATTTTTTGTTAAATCTCCTAAAAGAGTTAAGTTGTTTAAATCAACAGCACCTAATATCCGACTTCCTCTTGCACCAGTGTTAACTCGATGGGGAACATGGATCGATGAGGTTTTATATTATGCTGAGCACATAGAAATAGTCGAAGAGGTTGTTAATTCATTGGACTCGAAAGATGCTTCATCAATAGAAACTGTGCAAAATATTCTGTCAGGCACTAGGTTAAAAGAGGGTCTTAGTTTCAAATCTGCTAATTTTTCTTTCTTGCCAACAGCCATAATGGCATTGGAAGCTGTAGGATCTCCTTTGCATGAATCACTTAGTGTCTTTGAAAAAACAATATGTGAACTGTCACACCAAGAGATTTGACTCTCTCTGTGAAGCAGTTAGCATAATTTAAATATGATCGCCAAAACATAAAAATATGGTGCTCTCTAAAAAACGGTTACTATTACTGCTATTGCTCTCTTCAATATCATTGTGAAAAATATTGGAGAGCAAGAGGATTAATGACTTCATTGTTAGAAATCCAACATTAGCTAACAACAACAAATATGCTCCGATAACATCTCGTGACGTGGAGAGAAGTTTTTCACGTTACAAAAGTGTTTTGCGAGACAACAGACGATGTTTTACAGTTGAACATTTGTGCAAAGTGTTGTTTGTGAACTGCAATTTAAAAGTTAATACTAGCAACAGGAACACTTCTGCTTCAACGTCTAAGGGATAAGGTAACTTTATTTATTATTTATATTAACTCGTCTTGTCCACTGAAAAGGGACATTGATTGTTTTAATTAAATAGTGCATATATCTTGGCATATTTTCAAGTTTTTAAGAGCATACTTGCATGCATATTTCAGTGTTTTTAGGGCATGAACTTCCGAGCTCTAGTTATAACTATGTCCAGCCAGTGGCATGAACACTGCTATCATTAGAAAGAGGTAAAGAAAGGGAGAGAAGGGAATGCTACGAAGGCCTCGTTAAATAATCATGACACCCTTGCATTTTACTAAATTCGCTTTCTGTACGAGTCTGTCACATCTCATGGAGCATATTGCCAACTGGTGATGTCCACAAACACGGTAGCGCCAGCCTGCATTGTAATTTCGTTTTCACTCTATAATCTGCGTCATTGTGTGACAAATAAATAAATATACAAATAAATACATAAATAAATACATACACTATAAATAAAAATATATGCATGTATGTATGTTTACATATTACAGTTCAGCTATAACTTTAAGCTTTTTATGACATTCTAATTATAAGGATAGTTCCAATGAAGTAAGTACATATGAAGAACATTAACTGATCTGCGCTTTATCGGCACATTCTTCCTAAAAAATGCATAGTTTCTCTAGGGACATGTATTCCATGGGAGCAAGGGAAGCATTACTTCTGCTTTAATTGATAGTAATACATTAATTTATAATTTTCATTTGTCATCCTTGTGGAAAATTTAGCGATACAATTTTGAAACAGCGCGCGGGAACTGATACACAGGGGACACTTCTGCAAGTGGTTTTCTGAAGTCCTAATAGATGGCATGAGGTGTTTGCTGATGCTCGATATTTAGATAATATTCGACATAATATCGCTTTGCGGGAACAGAACATCTTTTGCTAATACCTCTCTATGAGTAACCTTAGAGGTTACGACAGAAAATCAAGACAATTTGTTTTATTTATAAATAATAATAGCAGTTTAGTATAACGTAATGTACCAGACGTTTCTAATGGAATATTTCTTTCGTAAGTTTCGTTTCTAAAGACAGAACTACACATGTTTTGGTGATTAGGAATAGCTCTTACTGGAAGCAATTTTGAAACTACAAACTTGTTTTTACTTTGTGGGGAGGACAAAAATGTATCTGGAGCTCTGAAACATGCGTGAGGGGAAACTGCTGCGTTGTGCGTGAAAATTAGACTCGAGGTTTCTCCATTTACCTATGCAAAGAAGAAAGAAATTATCGAAAAGGGTAGGGAAACTCCACCATCAGAAAATTAGAAAATAAAAATCAAAACTTATGTGCACATTTTAATTAAGACCTTTATGGCGTAGAATGGCTTACATATTGTCAAATTAGAGTCAAGTAATTTTTGTTGGACCTCCACATTATTGCTTCAATGCCGTAGAATGCCACACCACTGATTTCGCCACAGTTCGACATTTTTCTATAATTCTTAATGTTGCTAATTTAAGAGATTGCGTCTAGGAATCGTTGCCATGATGCGCACTATTGTTATTGAACTTCTTTGTTCTTTAAATAAAATTGGGATAGGTTTTAGTTATATTAAAATAAAATAATTTATATTACTGTATTGTATTTCAATATATTTTAAAATAAAATTATATGTTTTTACTTCAGCTTTCAACGAATGGTTTGGGTAAACACATGAGGCATGTTTACTTTCTCTACCACGTATGTATTCAACACAAAATTTTGATTTCGAGATTTCATCAGAAATATATGAATTTAAAAAAGCAGTTTTAGTTTTGCGTGCGTATGTGTCTGAACAGCATAACTCAAAAGCGAAAAATCGGTTTAAAACAAAAACTGGTCTTTAACTTTAATGTTTTTCAAGGATGTGACATGAAAATGTAAAGAAAATTGCTCCACCCTAAAAAACGCTTTACATAGAAAATTGTAGGGAAATTTTGATTTTCTCAAAAATGGTTCTAACGATTTTGATAAAAATTCTATATTTTTAAGATATATTTATGGCGAATTAAATGTATACCTTGAAATCTCTGGGTATCTCCTATACACCCTGTTTACTCTGGATGACTTTTGCATCATTAGTAAATCGTAAGAGAGAGAGCCCAAATTTTACTATGCAAAACATGTAGATCTCGTTTAAACAAACGTTATGTTGAAATGCATTTTTTGTGGAGTGAACCATTTCGGAGATATTCCTTGTTATTTGTGTGAGTTTTTCTAGTACTTAAACTTTTCGCAAATGCAAGGTCGTTACTCACTTTTTTTATCTCTTGGCCGTACAAAGAGAATGGAATTCCAAAGGTTTAAAAGATTTGACTATCGCTTAAAGCTTACTGTATTCCCATATTCCCCTTGCACCCACAAGAAAATCAACAATAATATTATTTCTGCAAATGTTGTATCGCAACTAACATGAAGATAGAAGAATAAGAGTTTGTAAGAATAGTTAGTACAAGAGTACAGAAAGTCACGTGAGTGCAATACATCAGATTTTTCTGTTCACAAATGAAAGAAAGTTGTTGAAGAAGCAGCAGCAGCAAGCTGACGGACAGACAGACAGACAGACAGACATACAGACATACAGACAGAAAGACAGACAGACACACACACATACAAGTACACAGTTTTGTCTAAAACTGCTTTGTTGGATGCAGGGGGCTTCAAAACATATTTCCGGTGAAATATAATACTTCCCTATACGTAGTAGAGGGGAAAAAACCATTTTGTCAGTACCCTCCGGATTGACTAAGTTGGTAGGTCAATTTTCATTCAAGTAATGATATAAACATTTTATCTTTATTTTTTCAGCCATGCTTTTAAATCTCTGCGGCAAACTACTTATCAAAAAGAAGAAGAAGCAGAAGAAGAAGAAGAAGAAGAAGAAGAAGAAGAAGAAGAAAACCCTTGCTTATTTATGCTATAATTCTAAGCAGGATGTTCTATCTGCGATGGGAATTAGATGTATTTTTTGACATCGCCAACAACTGAATTGCCTGGTACGGATTGAACTGAGAAACACGCGCGTATAAACCAGGCCTGTTTTATTAGGAACTGCTCCATTTAGGGTAAACGGAAGCTTCGGAGAAAATTTCAGTCAGGTGATATCAGCCATTGTACATGGTCCCTACGGATGGAGGACATCAAGGTGGTGTTGCAGTTTCACATCTCTGTAAAGATAATGACCATATGGAGTGGCGCATTAATATTCAGCAGAATTTACCTTCCCCATGTACACTAATCCCAAAGGCATCCCAATTAAGGAAGAATAATAAAGCCCACGGATGAGGCATGTTGTCAAGTGTCTCATTTGAGTGTTAGGAAAACTTAACTAGTTGGGTGGGGTTTCCCTTTGAAACTACAACACCCAGCAATGATTAGCCGTCACTTTCATTAATAATAATAATAATAATAATAATAATAATAATAATAATAATAATGATGATGATGATGATGATGATGATGATGATGATGATGATGATGATGATGATGATAATAATAATAATAATAATAATAATAATAATAATAATAATAATAATAATAATAATAATAATAATAATAATAATAATAATAATAATAATAATAATAATAATAATAATAATAATAATTATAATAATCTATACATACGAGTATAATGAAATTGTTACGGAACATATTCTGGTAATTTTCAATTTGGCTTTTAATTGATGTTAAGATTATATAATGGGACTACACTAAAGCCAAAAATCGTAGTAGCCAAAACAATTGCTGTGAAATTTGTTGTGTAGCGTACTTCATATCGTATGGAGAATAGGACTTGTTATTTTATAATTACTGTTCTTTTAGGAGGAAGTTTAATATAGATCGAATAAAATAACGAAATATTACGTCCTGTGGAAAAATATGCATAATAAAAGTTAATAAGTATATTATTTCTTGCTGGCTATGTTATTTAAAAATTTACAATGAAAACACCTTTTAAGTTTCGAAATCTGTATACGCATACAATTATACAATTTCTGCCAGTGTGAAATGTTCAAACAATAATCTTATAGTACAATGAAGTGTTCAATTTTACTTTCTATAACAATATTGAGTATTAATATTGAATAATTAATTCTTCTGTATGAATCAATGATACAATATTGCTATTGAAGTCTTAAAATATAAATTTTTTTTTCATGTCCGATGAACCTAATTACAATTTCAGAAAATTAATTGACAAGCGTAACTTAATTGTTCAAGATGGCGGTACCTTTCTACGCTGGAACGAGGCTTTTCCCTTACAATGACTATTTTTAAAGTTATTTCAATTCTGATGTTGATATTTTAAAGCTGAACCTTTGTTTTAGGGAAAAGATCAGAACTACGCTTCTGTCTGCATAAATAATAATTATGTGTTTATGTTCAAATTACCAAAGCAAGTTTTCTAGGTTATTAAATCATAATTCTTTACAGAAAAACTATCAAACAGAAGTGCATAATTCTGATAGTTTCTCTAGATTATGTACACAGTAACAAGCAGAAAAAGTTCCATTTAAATCCCTTCAGTAATTTTTGAAGTGTCTAGGTTTAGAAAAATGTACTTTGTGGGAAATGAGCTTTAGACTTTGATATCATATTTTAGGTGCCTTTTTAAAATATGTAAATCATGGTGTATCACTTTAAAATTATTACTCTGAAACGCAAATGCAATAATTTCTCTACCTAGCATAGGTAAGAGGTTGAGAGAGCAAACATTTGTTTATAATATTGTTGTACACTAGAAGATACACTACAAAATGTTATGTATTTTTGTTGTTTCGGAAGTTTTTGGTAGTTCTGCGAAATTTTTAACCAATAGCTGATAAGCACGATTTATAATTCAGTGACTATTTCGGCATAATTGGGCTTAAAACTAACATGAATTGGAGGTTAGTAAAATATTTTCGGCAATAGAGTTCTTCATTAAGAATAAAATGGCGCAAGGTAAAACTACTCTGCAGAATTTTACAACCTAGTGTGTAATGGAATTCGTCATCTTTAAATTCCACGCGTTTCAGCGTTACTTCTACTGTGGTTTGATTACAGAAAATACTATTCTGAAGTAACTTAGATATTAGCATAGTAGGAGAACCACTATGTATATTTTGAGCCTTCGCAACACTGATTGTTGTAGATGCCATTTGGCGTTTCCATTGGAAAGTTCGACATTTTTACCATAATTTACTTCAAATATTTTGTCAATAGAGCGTTATTTATATTGTTCACACTGACTTGGAAATTGTGTGTCAGCGAAAAAATGGAATTAACTCTTGGAAATGTTCATACGATGATTTATTACTACTTTTGGATTATCAAGGCAAGAGAGCATCGATCCACTTACTCGACATTTGACGATGAAGTTCCATCCTTTGCCACTATGAAACACTAGTATAACGAGTTATCGTGGCCGTCGTTCACTCAGAGACAAAACTTGTGATGGTCATCGAACATCAGTTCTTGTGCCAGAAAACATTGATGCTGTGCAAAAATTGATAATGCAAGATCGTCGTGCGACATACTATGAGATAGAAGCAACCCTAGGCGTTAGTTCCACTAGTGTATATAAAATATTTTATGATCATTTAGCCTGTAAAAGGTTTGCTCTCGTTGGGTCCCACATAACTTGACGTAGTCTCAAAAGGCTGCATGTGTGGATTGGTGCATACAAATGCTCAAGAAATAGGTACAACGGCGGTGCTTCAAGAGACGTATGTAAGATAGTAACAGGTGGCGAATCATGGATATATGTGCATCAGCTGGAAAGTAAACAGCAGTCGACTTATGAGTGTTTCAAGTTATACCAAATCCAACAAATGGTGTTCGCGTTCGAAGCTCTTCGAAAAAAATGGTCGCTTTTTTTCTCAGAAAAACTAGTCATGTGGCAACACTGCCTTTATAGAACCGTAAAACAGTCAATTCGGTATGGTATACAACTGTCTGTTTTTCAGAAGTCTTTGCTGAAATAAGGAAAAGCAACAAGTACCGTCGGATTGTTTTTCACCAAGACAATGCGAGCACTTACTCATCTCGTCTAACAACCGACTATTTGAACACCCAAAAAAATCGAATAGATGACCCATTCGGCCTACAGTCTTGATTTGGCACTCAATGGCTTCTTTTTATTCTGGAACATCAAGAATAGAATACTTGGACACCGATTTTTGTCGGCAGTAGAAGCCGTTGATGCGTTCAGAAACCATGTTTTGGAAGTGTCTCAAGCAGATTGAAAAATATGCTATGACAAATAGTTTAAACGCATCCGAAGTGTTTTGATCATAAAGGAGAATATTTCGGAAAACAATAAAGCAATTTTCAACGACGAATTACTGCCTTTTTATTATTGGCTCAAAATATAAATAATGAGCCTTTTAAGTAACCAAACAAGTAGTTTATTTCATGGTTTTATTTCGAAAGAACAGTTGTTAGCTGTGTATTAGAATAAATCTGTAAGCAGACGGAGGGAAAGGGCAGACATAATACATCTGAAGGCGTGGTGTTTGTGAAATGACTTCAAGTCTGTTTATTATGTCGCGAAACATGAAGGAATGTCAGCCGAGCAAGCCAGAACTGCATTATGCTTGCTTTGTTTATGATATGCAGTGAACAGAACTAGAAAAGAACACCTGCTCAAGAGAGCACTAGGTCATAATTTCCTAATAAAGGTGTTCATAGCCTCATAAATTACAACAATCGAGTCCTAGGAATTTGCAGAGCAAGGCCATTTGTAGTTGCTAAACTGCAGTATGACTACCTTTTCGTGCCACACGCCGTTCAATACAACGTGGCATTCTGTTTCTGTTTAGATACAGCGGCTAATTTCGGTTCTTGATTAATATCAACTTTTATATATAACTACATGCCCTGTTTTAGGTAACGAAGATAACTGTAAAAGTCATTTCTCAGACTGTAATTTAACGTATGCAGTGCTAACAAATAGTAAAATATTTATCATCATTGCGACAAACTTTGGATATGTCCCGGCATAACATTATTTTGTTCGGGTGTGTATGTGCTATCTGCACATAAAAGACAAGACAAGTTTCGCTGTCTCGTAAAAACCATGAAAAGCTTTTTAATAGCCAAAGAAATAGCTTTGCTCAGCGCTTTTACGCTGAAATTTCCCACTCTGATTTAAATGGACTTTCGGTATTCTTTGCTTTCTTTGGAGCAAGTCGCTTCTTCATTTGGTAGCTTTTCTGCACGTATCTATTTCACTGATAAACCAAGCCGTCTATGAACATGCGCTTATTGGCCCTGCAGCACGCGAGTTGAGCCGAGCTTAACCGAGTCACCACGATGCACGGCAAAATCAAGCTTTGCACTTTGGATTGCACCCGGTGCGATTTTAAACCCTGGTCTAAGGAGGTGTTATAAACAGGGTGTTTAAAAAGTGTCCGTTATTGCAACAGCAGTTGGGATTGGCCAAAACTAGAACAAATCTCCCTATAAACATATATAGGGAAACAAATACTTGTTGATATATGAGCCATTTAAAAAAATGTGCAATGTATGCATATTTTCGATGGGTTTGGCGTACACTAATGCCTTTAAATGTTCCCATAGCTAGAAACCTAATGCACTGAGGTCCAACGAACGGGAAGGCCATGCTACTGGACCTCCTCGACCAATCCATCATCAATTAAATGTTTGGTTCAAGTATTACCGCACGATGCGTACAAAATAGAGTGGTGCCCCATCATGCATAAAGCATATGCATCGTCTTTCCGCAAGCACAACTCCTCCAAAGGCACAGGCAACTCATGGCGCAGGAATCGATGATATACCTCACCCGTTAACCTGTTCGGTAAAGTGTATGCTCCTAGGAGTCTGTCACCCACAAGTACTGCCCACATTGGAACTAAAGCGATCCTGATACTTAAACCAAACATTTAATGAACGTGGATCGGTCGAGGAGGTCAACTAGCGTGACCTCCACGTTCTGCGGACCTCAATTCATCGGATTTTTGGCTATTGGGACATTTAAAGATATTGGTGAATGACAAACCCACGATGTGGATACGTTGCCATTTTTGTAAAATTGCTTGTACCTGAACACGTATTTGTTTCCGGACATATGCTACAGGAACATTTATTCTAGTTTTGAACAATTCCAACTCCTGTTAAAATATCCGACACTTTTTAAACACCCTATATGTTTAAGGTGTAACCCCCCCCCCAAAAAAAAAACCACAAACTGATCGGTTTTCAAGAAGGAACCCCTGTTCGGAAATGCACAGTTTGGACGCTGGAGAGCCTCAAAGCTTGAGAACGAACGGTTGTGCCAATTTGTTACGATTCATTTTAGTGTCTTAATACGGAAAGTGTGCAACCGTTTAGCCATCTGCAAAGTGCGGATGAACGACCTGAGCATAATAACATTCCTGCAACGCGATACATTCCTCCATAGAATCCCTGCGTTACTTGTGTAGTTTCCAGTACAATAACGTTTTAACAGCAGTGCGACACGTACCAGCACACAGTTGCGGAAATGGCCGACATTAGTTCCGGCACACTTTGATGTAAATATGCAAAATCACCTAAACATCGCATATCCAATTCGATAGATTGGTAGAGGCGAACCAGTTCCATGGCCAACACGTCACCAGATCTGACACCTCTGAAGTGGTGGAGTTGCATATGGAGTTGTATGAAAAGTGCGGTATCTGGCACTCCTGTAACGTCAGCAGAGGATCATATTGCTCAAGTTCACGCAGCGATTAAAAATCTGCAAAGACAACCGCACTATTGTTTCATGTGCATAAGGCTTACTACCGTCGATATAGGCTCTGCAACGACTTAGGAAGCACACAGTTCGAGCCCGTTTGTTCAATGTGCTACTTATGTTGGGCTTATTGACGAAATGTAAATGTGCACCCATCTCACACTTCGGTGCGCTACAGCGTCCAAACCGTGCATTTCGAATATCTACCAGTTTGTCATCCCATTTTTTAATTAACGTCTTCCAACGCAGTGTCATATCGGTCGCTAAATGAATGAAATGTGTGAAATGATACTCAAATGAGCCCGAGGTCCATAGAGTTTTAAGTCACGGACATTCATCTTCTCAGGATAAGGGAAAACCTCGGAAAAACCTTATCCGGATAACTCACACGAGACTCGGATTCGCGACCTCTTAGACGTGAGGCAGACACCACGCTACTGAGGTGCGCTTTGCATCCTGCACAACATACTAAGCATTGTTGGTTTCTTTTTTGGAACATCCCTGTATATGTATATCTGATCATATCATAAAAGTGGGCATGAATTGGACGATCTATCTTTTAATCCAGAATTGTCTTCATTCTCGTTGAATTTCGGGGTGCCGCAAGGAAACTATTGTTGTTAACATTACGAGCATGATGGAGTGGAATGCAGTGCTTGCAGCGCAGCACGTGAACGTGTACAGGTGTCATATCAGATTTGTGATGGGCGGCATTACAACTTAGCGGGGTCATTAATAACTCCAGGACTGGGAAGTATGCGAAATGTTGATACTAGAACCACCATTCCTCTATAAATTCTTATACTCTCGTTTTCCTGCAGCAGATAAGTCCCTGTACTATCGGTCGCACATGCACGTTTGCGACGGATAAAAACAAAGTCGTACCTTTTCTTCATACGTCGCCATTTTCCTGCTGTATGGAATTGTTCTAACAGGGTCTTCGAACTTAAAACCAGCACTTAAAGCCGAGACATTGCTTAACCTCACAATTTTCAGAAGTAAAATCTATCTTCAGATGTGCATTTAAGTGCGAGAAATGCAGCGCAATGAGCACCAAATTACACAAATCAGTATATTACTTTCTCTGCTGGTAAGTAGGGGAAGTATTGTATTCCACCCAAAAATTCGAAGTCGAGATTTCACCGGAAATACATGTTTTGAGGCCCCCTGAATCCAAAAAAAGCATTTTTAGAAAAAGGTCCGTGTGTGTGTCTGTGTGTCTATGTGTCTGTCAGTCTGTCAGTCTGTCAGTCTGTGGACAGCATAGCTCAAAAACGAAAAGTCGGTTAAAAACCAAAGTTGGTATTTAAGTTTAATGTCGTTCAAGGATGTGACATGAAGATTTTGAAGAAAATAGCCCCACCCTAAACTACCCTTTACATGGAAAATTTTTGGAAAATTTTGATTTTCTTGAAAATGGCTCTAACGATTTTGATTAAAATGTCATTTTTGAGATATTTTTATGACAAATGAAATGTATATCTTGAATTTTCTGGCTATAGCCCCTGTAGTCGTATTTACTCTGGACGACTTTTGCATAACTGGTAAACCGTTAGAGATAGACCAACTTACACTATAAAAAAAATGTAGATCTTGCTAAAATACACAATTTATGTCTCAATAAATTTTCGGAGATATACCTTGTTATGTGTGTGAGTTTCGGAAAACTTGGAACTTTCGTGAAATGGGTCATCGTTGTTCATTTTTTTTATATGTTACGTGTACAAAGAGAACGGAATCTCAAAGCTTTAAAAGATTTGACTATCGCACAAAGCCTACTGTATTCCAATATTCCCCTTGCACCTACAAGGAAATAAGCAATAAGATAATTTGTACAAATGTTTATTTTAACTAACAGGAAGAAGATATAGGAATAAGAGTTTGTAAGAATGGTTAGTACAAAAGTAGAGAAAGTCATGTGAGTGCAACATATCAGATTTTTTTTATTCACATTAGCTGGGGATTCCCACAGGTAGAAGATAAAACAATGCTAATTTTGGGCATTAACAATTTCTCATTGCAAATACGTAATAACGGATTGTCCACAACCGAAGAAATAAATCTAAAATGTCGAATTTCGCACTCAAATATACCTAGTAAAAAGAAATAATATAGATTTTTCAATTGGCGGTAACATTTATACTTTGTCATCAAAACTACTTACAAATCGTTAAGTTTGGCCACAAAATTTTAAGTTATAAACACTAATTTGACTTAGTTTTTATGCTTTTGCGTAGACGTAAACAAAAAATCTTGAGGTTTACAACAGTTTATGTTGATGTAGTATACTGTGAATCGATCAGTTGCGTTATTTGCTTCTAAACTGTTCACGCTATGTTTATGTTTAAGTTTAATGTGAGTGGATATCAAGGAACAAATACAAGTATCCCAAAAAACTTGAACTTGAATGTCCTTTGAACATTAATAACAATAATTCCGGAGCATTTCCGACGGTGTATTGCTTCCAAATGGAAGACAAACATCTTCTACATTAGAAAATAACCAGAAATGATTTGAACATCCTTATACGATTAAATCTGAAGTGTTGCTTTCACATGCCTTTCTCTACTCTTGCACAAAATGTTCTTACAGACACATATTCTTCTATCTTCTTCGTGTTAGTTGAGATAAACATTTGCAGAAATTATCTTATTGCTTATTAGTTATTACCTTGTTGGTGCAAGGGGAATATGGGACTACAGTCAGATAGTCACATCTTTTAAAGCTTTGAAATTCCGTACTCTGTACGACCAAGAGATAAAAAAGTTCATTTGAGAAAATTTTAAGCATTGCGAAAATTACACAAATGATAACGTGATCTACATTTTTTGTACAGTAAGTTAGGGCTTACCAATTATGCATAAGTCATCTAGAGTAAGCAGAATTACGTGGGCTATGGCCTAAAAATTTAAAATATACATTTCATTTGCCATAAAATATCTTAAACATATGGCATTTTAATCAAACTCGGTAGAGCCATTTTCGAGGAAACCAAAATATTCGAAAAATTGTCCATGTAGACGATAGTTTAGGGTGGAGGAATTTTTTCAAAATCTTCGTGTGGCATCCTTGAAAGATATTAAACTTAAATACCTACTTTGGTTTTTAACCGACTTTTCGTTTCCCAGTTATGTTGTTCATAGACAGACACACACAGACGCACGGGCCTTTTTGTAAAACTGCTCTTTTTGGATTCAGGGAGTCTCAAAAAATATATTTCAGGTGAAATCTCGACATCGAAATTTTGGGTCGATCACAATACTTTCCCTACTTATTGTACGTATAAAGAAAGTAAAAAGAGTCTGTTTTAGAAGAAAAAAAATAAGAAGCGCGGAACACTTAAAAAGGTCAGCCAAGCTATTAGTAATGAAGTTAAAAGTGTAATAAAAACATGTCGTGTTAAAAGTAAAACTTATAGAAGAGGAGGAAGCTTGATGCAAATGAAAGCTGTCAAGGTGAACTCGATTGTTGAAGTAAGGCATAGAAATAAGCTGTTTCATGATGCAGCAACTCTGTACCACGTTCATCGGACGCTGAAAACCGACGCCCATTATTGTCATGTCCTGCAAATAAGCTTCATATTGTGCAATCTTCTCCTTCTTTTACTTTCATTGTACCCCCATCCTAATTCTGTGTAGGAACATTGTGATTTCTTGAAACTGTCATAGTCCATAAACTGTGTATTGACTCGTGTGAAAATAATTTGTAACATTCATCACCCGTCCATCTTTTGACAGTTCTGCCAGATTTGGCTTCGGGTACTAACTTCACATCATCACAAGCTGCGTGTCACAAATATTGAAAAAAGTAGACACAGGAGTGTCAATACAATATAACTCATATAATTACAAATTTCAGCTTTTAAAGTAAATTACAAGGTCTTGGCGTTTAAGTGAAATATATGTCAGAATCATCAGATGATAAACATATCAACAAACATCTTTTCGTGTCTAAATGTCAAATAACATATATTAAGTATTTTATAAGAGCAGTAAATTTTATGTATTTCTAGAAGAAAAAATCAATCTATAAAACTTACGTTAAGAGGGTTTTGAGAATATAAACAAAACATGATTTTAACTCTTGCATTGGTAAGTACAGATATACCCAGTGGAGAACTGTTTTCTTTCGTTTTCGTCATCTACGATTCGATTTGGATTCATCTTCTTTTATGACGACTTCTGTTTATTCTCGTGTGTACCATTTTGCTATGATACAGCTATTGACTTTTTACTAGGGACTCATTTGTTTGGGATATGGATGCAATCTGAATTTCGTGTTAACAGAGAAAAAGCGTGTCGTGTTTTCAGTTGTCTCGCCACTGATGATACCTGTAATATGAAATTGTTGGAAATGGGGAGATATGAGACGGAAAATTTGCTGGCCTAAGTGCGGGGATCCACACGGGAATTTAGGAGAGCCTGAAAATAACCTCACTCAAGAAAGACAGTCTCGAAGGGACTGAACGACAGGCTCACTGTTCAGAAGTCCATGCCTTAACGACTTAGACCTGCTAGCTCAGCCAAACTTTGTCTTGACTGCTACTTGTTTTCTGTAACTACAGGGGGAGCAAACAATATATTATGGCAACGTTTATTGCAGAGAAGGAAGTAAGGGGCGACTACCACTGATTCGTAAATTATGCATATGCTGCATTAAAGTGATGGAAATGCGACTTTTTGAACAATTGTTAGGATGTACAAAACTGGCCAAATCAGATATGAAGAGATCCAAAATAAGTTAAATATATTTCCAATAAATGGGAAACTTAATGAAAGCAGAGTGATATAACCGGAAGGAACATCTAAAAATGTTAAGGAATACCAAAAATAATGCTTAGATACAAACCAAGAAGCTAAGAAACTCTGCACGACCGAGGCAAAGATGAGATAGAACCAGAAAAGGTCATAGGGTGTAAACCATGACAGAATGTAGAAAAATAAGATTTATTATTCGGCGTCTAGATTGAGGAATGAATAGGCATAAATGGTGGGGAGGATTAGAATGAATACAGGATAACATCATTCAGGACTGGATGAATAGTATAAAACTCTGATATGTTACACTCACATGACATTCTGTACGCTTGTGCTAAGCGTCCTTACAAACCCTTACTCCTCTAGCTTCTTTATGTTAGTCGAGATAAACATTTGCAGGAATTATATTATTGTTAATTTTATTGTAAGTGCAAGGGTAATGTGGTAACACAATAAGCTTTGAGGCATTGTAAAATCTTTTAAAGCTTTGAGATTCGGTTCTCTTTGCACGATTGAGAGATAAAAAAGTAAATAACGACATTTCATTTGTGTACTCACACAAATAACAAGGAACATCTCCGAAATGGTTCACTACACAAAAGAAATGTATTTATGTTTGTGTGTTTTAATGAGATATACATATTTTGTATAGCAAGAGTTGGTCTATCTCTTGCGGTTTACCAGTTATACAAGTCATCAAGAGTAAACAGGACTACATAGGCTATAGCCAGAAAATTCAAGACATACGTTTCATTTGCCATAAAAATATCTTAAACACATGGTACTTCAATAAAAAATCGTTAGAGCCATTTTAGAGAAAATCAAAATTTTCGAAAAAATGTCCATGTATAGGGTAGTTTAGGGTGAAGGAATTTCCTTCGAACTCTTCGTGTCGCATCCTTGGAAGGTATCAAAATTAAATACCAACTTTGGCTCTTAACCGACTTTTCGTTTTTGAGTTATGCTGCACACACACACACACACACACACACACACACACACACACACACACACACACACACACACACACACACACCTGTTTATTTTTGGATTCTTCAGGGGGCCTCAAAACTTATTTCCGGTGAGATCCCGATATCGAGTTTTTGGGTAGAATACAATATTTCCACTACTTACTCTACGTAGTAGAGAAAGTAGAGTCACGTAAATGATCTAAAATTATCATAGTTGATCTACCAGAGAACAACAACTACAACTACAATTGAGGTGATGTTTTGGGGCTTTGAAAATTAGGAAGAGAACTTTTAAATAGGTGGAAAGAAAAAAAAAAAAAAAACACGTTGTCTATGTTAAATTGCAATCTGTGCAAAATAAATTCATATTCACCATCTAAATTACATTATTATATACGAACACATTTTCTTAATTACAGAAGCTCACCTTTTATCTACCAAGGGAGTCGTCGCATGCTCGTCCTTGAGGCACACTCTACAAATAGTTTACCATGAATGTGCAAATTAATTGATTATCATCCATTGGGGTACCCATTTACCAGCCCAAGGCCAAGTCCACTGCGATAATACGAGCTTTGTTTTCACCAAAGCTATCAATTCCAAGAGACATGGAACCAGTTTCAGGTTCGCAACAACTACAGAGACGAGGACTTACGTAATTTTCAACATTCCTTTGACATCAACAGGTGGCTGACGGGATTTTAAACGGTGAGCTGATTGCTGCACAAAAATTAGAAGGCGCGGTTTTTCGAGGAACTTACAATGTTCTTTCCAGCAGCTCCTGTAGCTTCGGAAGAGTACGTGCCTGATGTTCGAGGGGTCCTGGGTTAATTCCCCAACTGGTTCCATTACAAGTATTTTAGGATTGCCGCAGTATATAACCCTGAGTATATGTGCCACATATATTATATTTCCATGTGACAAACTACATGGTACCTACAAATTAGTGCTATAAGGTTAATAAGATTTGAGATTAACGTTAAAAATCTGATGTGTTGCATTCACATGACTTTCTCTACTCTTGTGCTAACTAGTCTTACAAGCTCTTATTCCTCAATCTTCTTTATGGTTGTTGAAATTATTTTATTGGTAATTTTCTTATAGATACAAGGGGAATATGGGAACACAGTAGGCTTTGAGCAATAGTCAATCGTTTAAAGCTTTGAAATTCTATTCTCTTTGCACGGCCAAGGGGTAAAAAGGGTGAATAACGACCTTCCATTTGGGAAAAGCTTAAGTACCACGAAACACACAAGTAACTAGAAATTTCCCCGAAATGGTTTACTCCACAAAATAATGCATTTGGACATAGCGTGTGTTTTAACGAGATCTACGTTTTTGGTGTAGTAAGAGTAGTATAGTAGTAGTAGTATAGTATTGATCTTAGGGTTCACCAGTTATGCAAAACTCATCTACAGTAAGCAGGACTACATAGGCTAGAACCAAAAAAATTCAAAATATACATTTAATTTCCCATAAAAGTCGCCTAAATATGTGGTATTTTAATCAAACTTGTTAGAGCCATTTTCGAGAAAGTCAAAATTTTTCATGTAAAGGGTAGTTTAGGGTGTAGGAGTGTTCTTCAAAATGTTTGTGTCGCATCCTTGAAGGCTATTGAATACCAACTTTGACTTTCAATCGACTTCTTTTGACTTACGTTTACACACACACACACACACACACACACACACACACACACACACACACACAAACACACACACACGCACACACACACACACACACACACACAAACACACACACATACAGACGGACCTTTTTCTAAGACTCCTTTTTTGGATTCAGGGGGCCTCAGAACAAATATTTCCGGTGAAATCTCGACATCGAAATTTTAGTTCGGAGACAATACTTCCTCTTCTTACTATACCTAATAGAGATAGTCTGGCACTTCGTCATGCATACTCACAAAGATACCTTCCTTCTTGCGTTTTCAACTATTCCAATGCCGATTTCATTGTTCCAGTATGCGAGATTACTTGGTACATTTCTTTCTCGCCGTTATTTAAAATTATTTATTGTTGCTTTGAGATTTTGGGATTACATTAATACAGATTTAGTAGATACTGCTGCTCATTCGGCCGAGAAGACCGCATAACAAACCGGGAGGGAACGGGGCGCTGACCACGTCCCACCTTCAGTACTGCACCCCACTCATGACTCCCGTGGTGGGTAGAGCTGGGGTACGCAGCGATGGGGTGGTAGGCCTTAGCCAAGATAGGTTGTTGTGCAATGGGGTTACGGGGGGTTACCTTACTCATTCGGGAGTTATAATTACTGTTACACAGGATAATTAACCTGAAATTCGCATATTAAATCCATGTTATAATACTTGAGATAATTTGTCAATAATTTGCAAATGGTGTGGAGATAATATCTTCAGGCATTATCTTGTTTTATTAATACGTATTAAAGGTAAGCTATTCATTACCACAAGATGTAAAATAATATATGATAAAGTAGCAGAGTGGGTGAATATGCTTAATTATCTGGGATTCAGTACACCTTTTAAAAAAATAAACAAATAAATTAAGAAATAAAATAAAAAAAATAAATCTCATGGGTTGCTCTATCCCTCATCTACAAACAACCCTTACTAAAACCTATTCTTCTATCCACTCGTACTTCAGTCAATCGGGATGAACTTTCACTACAGATTTGCATATTTCGTTGATAAAGTAAGCTAAAGCGATAGTCACATTTTAAGAAACGGATCACTGTTTTATGACTTTGAAATTGTATGCTTTTGACTTGTCCACGAGAAAAGACGAATATCGTCTTATCAATTGAAAAAAAAGTGTAAGTATTCTAAAATTCAATTTATTAACACTGCAAACAACATTTTGTGTGTGTGCTTAAATGAAATCTACATTTCTCATGAAGTATGTTTTTGCCTATGTCTTACAATTTACAAGTTATACACAATTCACTTAGAGTGAAACAAAGACAAATAATTTACTAAATTTTTACTTTCTTACCTGTTCCTAGCAGTTAAAGGCAGTATTTATTACATTTCGATAATTAGACATTTTGGAAGAAATACGTGTTTTGAGTACTCCTGAATAAAAGAACATTCATATTAGAAAATGATCCATGTGTGTGTGTAAGTGTGAGAGAGAGAGAGAGTGTGTGTGTATGTATGTATGTATGTATGTATGTATGTATGTATGTATGTATGTATGTATGTATGTATGTATGTATGTATGTATGTATATATATATATATATATATATATATATATATATATATATATATATATATATATATATATGTGTGTGTGTGTGTGTGTGTGTGTGTGTGTGTGTGTGTGTGTGTGTGTGTGTGTGTGTGTGTGTGTGTGTGTGTGTGTGTGTGTGTACAGTATAGGTAATTAAAAAACGAAAAGTTAGATTAATACCAAACTTGGTATTTAATTCAGCATCCTCCAAAGATTAACACGAAGATTTTCAAGAAAATCTTCCCACCCCAAATTACCCTTTGAATGGTCAATTTTTCGAAATGTTTAATTTTTTTCAAAAATGGCTCTTAACGAGTTGGAATTAAAATTACTAATATAATTTTGTCAACTAGTGTACCACAATAGATTAGCCGAAAACTTACTCGACCAAAAAAAAAAGTGGATGTATTTAAAACAGAATTTGTGTTAAATTACCTTTTCGTGATATCAGTGTTTACTGAAATATCCGCCATTGTGGGTTTGGATTTTCAGATACTTTGTCATTTTAAAGCGTTGTTCCTATTCGGTTGTTTTTTTTTTATCATGGAATGGAATTTCAAGGCCAGGATATAGGGAGCCGCTTTTAAAGTTTTGACTATCGCTTCGGTTTCTTGTATCCTTGTAGCTAAAAAAGGTGTAGATTAAACATATTTGTGTAAACGTTCATCTTGATTAACATGAAGTAAAACAGAAAAATATGGTTTTATCACAATAATTAATTTGTGAAAGCTTATAGAAACTAGTGAAAATCATTCGAATGTAACAGGTAAGTTTCAGCGGAACTTTAAGAAACGCTAAGACGTCATAAGACACTTAGACGCCCACATTGAAAACTATATAAACACTGCAAAAAATTGTGTTCAATAATGGCAGTGAGCGCAGTAATATAGTGTATGCGTGAGAAAACTGGACACGCAGGAGCGTAGCGTCAATGGATATGACATATGCATTACATACCCTGTAATTTTCCTCAAACTTAGTGCCAAATTAATGTTCATTATAATTTTGTTGCACGTAATCATTTTAATGTCATTAAAAATCAAGCTTTCGTAAATGATATGATTTGAATTCGCGCCACTCTACAGCATTATGTTTGGAAACAAAGCTTGAGTCAGCGACATCTGTCGTCAGGTACAGGGAGATGTGTTGTGCGCCTTAGCCAAGGTATGTGGTATGCAAAACCGCAGCTCATGTTAAGAATCGCGCTCACATTATTGTATTTAATGTCGTGAATAGAGAGCAATTCGCGATTTGTTTTGCTTCTTGTATGTGTGCTCTTCATTTGTGGACATTTCAGCATGATTTCGTCACTTGGTTGCTTATTATTAAATAGAAATGCAGGTTAATATATGCGCAGAGTATGGGCTGAAGGTATGTGACACACGCAATCACATCCGAGATGTCACGAAATTAATCAGGGCCAGAGCAGTAACTGTTTCTGTGGCGTTGTTGCAACGAAAATGAAAATAAACTGTTGTGTGATCGACAACTGAACTTAATAAGCAGGGAGCGGGTTTTTAGTAAGTAAACATAGGAACAGGATTAACAGCAGGGAGTACAGAGCCGGCAGGTAGCGTGAGGGCAGTACTGCCTTCCACTTTGCAAGGTCGCCGGCGCTTCCACTTCCCGTTGTAAGTAAACGGTTAACTTGATGGATTTGGCATTAAAACCTCACTCCCTGGTAATAAGCTTCCAAACATTAAAACTTCTCTAAAAAGCAATATGTAATTAAAGCAGATCCTCCAAAGCCTGCACTCAGTATTGCGACGAACATTAAAAATGTATAAGGCATTTCAACGTCGAAGTTTATGAAAGCGAGTCCTTGCTGTGTGGTAATACTTTAAACAAATATTTTGTTTATCTTTTTTTTTCTTCAGAAGAAAAGTGAGTTTGGAATTCCAGCGGTTATGAAGATTTAAATAACATTTATAAGGCAGTCATAAAACACAATTATTCTTGCAATCACATAATGAGCGAAAAACAACTAGAAATGTTTGGGTTAAATCCAGAAATAGAATTTTCATTGAATAATTAGTATATGCTCTCAGTTGAACAGCATAACAATGATGTGAAAAAGAACAGGGCTTTACTTTCTCATTTAGTACGGACTGTATGTTTTCTGGGAAAACAGGCATTTGCTTTTCATGATTACAATGAGAATGAAGGATTTTCAAACAGAGGCAATTATATTGAATATTCAATAAATTAGCAATATATGACGCCTCTCTGAAAGTGCACTTGGAAAAACCGACTGTCGTGCAACTTCACCTGATATTCGGAATGACTTGAATGACTTGAAATTAAGTGACCGCCGTCATGACATGTAGAATTAAGAGAGATGTTTCTGATGCCTTCTTTCTTTCATTGTTGCTAAATAAAACTCCTGTCATTAACAGTGAAGAACAACTATGTACGGTTCGTTACATAAATGTTGACGGAAATATTGAAGAGAGGTGGATATGATCTACAGATGTGAGTTCTGACAGAATAGAGATTCTCTTTTGAATCATGGTCTCAATGTTGTTGAATGTTTCTTTCAGAAAACGATAAAAGATGAAAACTCCGAAGAGTGTTTAAATTGGCGAAGTTTACAATATTCATTAGTTATATATCCAGGTCTGATAGTCACACTACGCCACTGGTGAACAGATCACAGTGAAGAAAATATAGACAGCCTAAGAGAAGTTCGACCTTCACAGAAAGAATATAAAAGTTATAAACAAAATTGGTGTTAATATAAACAGAGATGTGAAAGATAAAATGTCATAATTCATGGAACATTGCCTGCCATTGGAATAAAGAAACATGGACAGAACAATAACAAGGTGATACTTTCTGTTGGCTGTAGACAGACCAGCGACTAATCCCATGATGTATAATAATAATAATAATAATAATAATAATAATAATAATAATAATAATAATAATAATAATAATAATAATAATAATAATAATAATAATAATAATAATAATAATAATAATAATAATAATAATAATAATAATAATAATAATAATAATAATAATAATAATAATAGTAATAGTAATAGTAATAATAATAATAATAATAGTAATAATAATAGTAATAATAATAGTAATAATAATAGTAATAATAATAGTAATAATAATAGTAATAATAATAATATCTAGTAATGACATACGCGCACATATATGTGCGTGTAGGGTGACATAGGTATAATGATATTTCACAGCTTGAAACAGGATTTTTGTAGAGGAGATATGAATACGTGATTTGCATGTGACCAACTTGCAAACTGGTTATTATGAGGGTTTTTCCGACTTGCAATGTTAAATGACAAAAAAGCAATCCCTGTCCTACGATATACAGTTAAATTTGTCCATTTCAATTCCCATGCTTCTATCTGCTTTCTTATTGAGGTGCTTATAACATTACGATGAAAAACCGGAATATCATTTAGTATACTATTAACACAGTGGCGTCTTAAACAGTCCTGTCACCTCTTTCACTTCTTTATGTTCTTATTCTGACATTTAACGTGACTTTAACTGGGATGTCATATCGTGAGTGTTTTTCACTGTATATGAATTAGTGTATAACAGGTAAAACACGATCAGAGATGCATAATCTGCTTCTTTACGCATCTGCTTGAGCAAGTACGTATTGGTATATGTTACACCAGTTGCGTAATCGTTTATCCATGTTGATTTATTAATTTAGCCGAAATAGTGACTTTTTGCTACTGTGCAACGGAAATATATCAATTTTGGTACACACTTTCAGAGCATACCATCAGCTTAAGTAATATCTGATACAAAAAAATCCGACTACTCGCCTACCAGTTTCTGCACACCTCTTTTATTTCTAATAATCTATGGATGGGACGTGGTATTGAAGTATAAAAGACTATATGTCCATTGCAACTGAGAGAAAGTACGAAAGAAATATATTATATTTTTATTTGTTTATGGCAACAAACACAGTTGGTTGTTTTTAAACACACAAGCGGTGTGTGGGCAATGTTTGAGAGGCAGAATCGGAACTGAAAAATTCAAATCCCAGCTGTGGCACTTCATTTTTCAGTTCCGATTCTGCCTCTCATATACGAGTATTATAGTCTATTTTGGTATAATGACCATGTTACATTCTTGATCATGCTGACTCTATTTTGTCCTATATGCGTTACTTCATTTACTTCTAGTTCTTATCAGTATTGCGGTGTTGTCTAGTGTTGCGTTGAAGCTATAGTTAGTGAAATTCAATTTCTGCTAGCTCTTCTTCAGGTTCACTTTTCTTTGAAGAACGCTGTGAAGGATTCATTTGTGCAGATGTTCCATTGAACAAAGTGAATTTTCTAAAAATGCCTCTAACGATTTTGATTAAAATGTCATATGTTTAATATATTTCTATGGCAAATGAAATGTACATTTTGAATTTCTGGCTATAGCATATGTCGTTTTATTTACTCTTCATGACTTACATAACTAGTAAACCGTAACATATAGACCAAATCTTACTATAGAATTGTAATCTCGTTAAAATACACAATTTATGTCCAAATGTATTTCTTTTTTGTGAAGTGAATTATTTAGGAGATATTCCTTGTTATTTGTGTGAGTTTTGCATTACTTATATTTTGTTCAAATGGAAGGTCGCTGTTCATTGTTTTATCTCTTGACCGCGCAAAGAGAACGGAATTTCAAAATATTCATATAGCGACCAGCTTTAAAAGATTTGACTATGGCTCAAAGGCTACTGTATTCCCATATTCCCGTTGCACTTTTAAGAATATTTAGCAGTAAGATAATTTCTGCAATTCTTTATCTCAACTAACACGATAGAGAAATAAAGGTTTTAACAACAGTTAGTACAAGAGTAGAGAAAAGTCAAGTGAGTGCAACGTATTAGTTATAAATACTGTGTTTTAATATTTTGTAAAGATATATCGGAATAATCGCGATTTGTATTCAAGGCAGCAGCATGAATAATAACCCAACAAAAGCAACAGAGAAGCATATCTCAAAAACGTTTGTGTCTGTACTGAAAAATTTGCCGAATTTAATTCTAAGCGGTTGATGTGTTTATAATAGCCAATTGTTCAATGAGCGTGAGGAGTGGTCCAGTTGTGACAAGACCAAAACTAAAAGCACCCTCTATTTATACTTTGGAATGCGGAAAAGGAACATGTGAAAGAATTTTGAAACAGGTGGCCCTAGAAGGATGCGAATCGGTACATATCTGTTCTTATAGGCATGACCTAACCGGCGAGTCATGGAGTCTGGTGGCCCCATATGGTGAACTTTGGTTTACCGTTAGAGATTGCGATAATAGTTACTGTAACTTAATAGGGTTTCGTTGACAAAAGCAGCAGCAGCAGCGCAGGACACGCGCAGTGGGATGGTCTATTCATCCTGATTTACATCTGGTATTGTGCTCGGCGTATGACGGAACACATTGCACGGGAGCGGCTTTCACGATCACTCTCTACTGTCGCCAATAAACGTGTTCCTACATGCAAAATGGTATTAGAACACGCAATGTAATATAACTGCTTCTCACTGTCATCAAACTATCCAAACTTCACCAGAAATATTTTATATCTTGAGTGAGTATGACTGAAGCTAAAAGTAAATAAATAAAATCATTACGTATGAATTAGATGAAAATACTTTTTGATGTAGCACACCCACATGGTTTCTTCTATCACCAATTCACACGTGTGCTTATACATTATCCTCTGTACACCGAGTGGAAGGCCTGGATTCTGCATAAGTGTAATAAATATGTACAATACAATTATAGTCAATTAAGAACAGTTTCGCCGAAGAGAAAAATGGTGAAATATTTGTAGCCATCTAGCTTCCTGACAAATGGATATAAATGGTTTATTATTTCACTAACCGTTGCACAAACATTGTGTGAAAAATGCTGTAATGCATTTCTACCTCAATTCGAATGAATTTAGTTATTCGGCTCACACCAGAAATCCTGGATAGGGTACACAAGCATTCCTTCGCCGCTGCCAATTTTGCCATGAAAATTCAGGTCACAATTTCGAGCAGTTCCCATAAAACTGATGTAAAGTCTTAGATGTTTTTATGCGTTTACTCCTTCTTTGGCTCTTTAAAGTACTTTCCACTCTGAAGTGCAGCATATGACCATATTAATCAGGTTTCAACTTATTTTTAGCAAGAATTGTAATTAATTGTATAAAAATGTTGAAATAAAACTGCACACATTGAAAAATAATTTAAAATCGATATCAAAACAGCATTAATATGCTCTACTTAAAATAAAAGAAGAATTGAAAAAAGAAGCTAACGAGACTCGAACTCGAAAACGATGACGACCTCTGTCATCATCATTGCGTCAGAGAGGTACGTCCTAAGACGTCCCTTCCTTTTTGTGTGTTGCTCTCTCGAATGGTTGATACTAGTCAGTGGCGTATTGGCACTTACATCCGTAACTTCGAATTTTGAACGAACACGTCATAAGTCTCCTGTCTGAAATGAATTGTTTAAGGCATCTCCATATCCTCTGAAAATATTTCGGCGTAGTTCATTAACATCCTGTATATATTCAGAATTACGATATATAGAATTATGATATTGTCATATATCTATTTATTTAAAATTGTCATTCTTGAATGCACTTGTGTTGATCATGTTGTGTGTTTAAATTGGTTATGACTTATGAGTACGTTTGGAAGCAGGTTTCCCTTTTGCGCCCTAGCCTAAAAAGACTTTTTTTTCTCTTCCTGTTTTCTAATCTAGGGATCTACATCTGCACACATAGTTGTATTTGTCTCACTAGATTAGGACTTTTGTCCAATTTTGTGGTGGTTGCCAGAATCTGGTAATTTTTCCGTCCTGTAGCTTCGCATTAAAATTAGTTAATTATAATAATTATAATTTATTTAGGACACGCATACAAAACTCAGCTTTTTGTATCACAGTTTATTTTTGTCATGCTTTTGGGTTCAGTGAAAAGTGAGAACCACTGATTTAGATGGTCACATAGAATTGTGTTAAATTATAAAAGATTTCGCCGATAGTCTAAATCAAATTCAAATCACTGTTATTTACTGTTCCAGCATCTCATAGCCAAGATATGGCAAACAGAGTTAACATAGTAATTCTTGAGAAAACGAAGATAGTTCCACATAAAGACATATTCTGAAAATCTTAACCTTGAGAAAATTGTGTGACTTTGCTTTTGAGTTGTGTATCTCCCACTTTCACTCTCTCCCAATCTCTTTCTCTTTCACACACACACACACACACACACACACACACACACACACACACACACACACACACACACTTTATTATGGTGTCTTTAATCGTGTGTTTGCGGGGAAATCTTGATGCCGAGCTTTTAGATGGAATGCTATATAATTCCTATATGTTTCAATAAATGGCGTAGAAAGTAAAGGGGGTTGGACAGGAATCTTTTCAAATATGCTGGTTGCTCAATAGGATTTGAAGCAACTGCATTTATTTTTATTGTTCGATTTGAAAGATTAGATACTGTAGCGGTATGTGTTAGCCACTGTAAAGAAGCTACAATTCATTATATTAATTTATGTCTCTTTTTGTTACAGAAATGGTCTGCTCTTAGCAAATGAGCTGTTTCTTCGCGCTGGTGAGTATCTGGATGTTTTATGCTATTTGAAATGAAAAAGTGTGGTGAACTAAGCATCGTGAAGTTGTAGTTTTCGTGTGGCCGAAGAAGCACTGATTACTTTATATTCTTATATTTCTAAGACAATGTTGTTGTAATACATAAAAAGTATTGGCGAGATACTACTCCATATTATTTTTGGAACATTTTGTAATTTGACACCTTATTTCCTCATGTTTTGAACATCTATGTTGTTATTATTAAAACAGCCGAATTCTGAGCAAAATATATATGACATTGATGTAAATTTGCTTTGTGGAGGTAGTAGTGTGGGAGTATCAAAATTTACCACTGCTGAAACGCTCTTTTGGAATCTTTTGGAAATGTGCAAACGAGTTTCCTTGAAACGTTTGTATTATCTTTCTACTCTGTAAATTCATGAGTTGTATATGAGTACGGTAGACAATGAACAAAGCTACTAGGATGCTCCCCTTTGTGAACTCGCCCAAAAATGATAATAATGTGTGCAATAACATTCAAAGTTAAATTGCTTGATTGGGAATATAGGAGTGGACCAGATTTCGCGATCATACGATACCTTTATATACCATGTCACAGAAATGTAGGGAACCACTATCCCTTCGAAGGAAACTTTAACTGCACTCATTGGTTTTGCATAAAATGCGGTATTATGTACAACTCAAAAATGTAGCAGATAAAACACACTATGTGTTAACAGCGTTGCAGTTGATTCAATGATAACTTGCGGAAAGGGACGTAACATTTCTACCCAAAGGTGATCATCGTGCCTATGTCCCTAACGTGCACCATCTGGGGGGAAGGAGGCGAGCGGATCCGATGGGTGGCTGGAACGTTGCCACGACAGAGCAGAGAGTAGGTACCTATATTTTCCCAGCTAGAAGCATCCCGGCGGAGGCTGACTCAGCCCGGTTCCTCTCCCACCCCTTCAGGTTCATACTCCCAAGGGAGGCACGAGTGTCGGAAACCGGCTCCCCTCTTCCTCGGGCTTGTACCATCCCAGGGAGGCCAGTGGCTCGCCTTCCAATCCGGGAAACGGATTTGTTCCCCCTGGCGTGCCGCTGCCGCGGCGCTCGCCGACGCTTCCAACCCTGAACGAAGCCTAACGCGTTAAAGACTGGGATGAAAATAATTAATGTAAGAAATGGATGGACAGGATAAGGAAAACGTTCCCAGCATTTGCCTAGTGACCCTGGAAAAGCTCTGAAGAAAACCCATGGGCCAGGAAGGTCGGCCACAGAGATCAAACCTGCGACCTCCCGATTGCGGGCCATACACGTTGCCACTTGAGCCATCTCGCTCTGTGCAGTAATATTGAGTAACAAATATAGCCCCAACTTGTAGAGCTGTAACTCTGAAGTTCATTGTCTATATGACTTTCAGGAAAGTTGGCAGCTACCTTGGTATTTATAATGTACGTGCTAGGGAATTTCACAAATTATTGTGGGGAGCGAAGAGCGGGAAGCAGAGGTTGTCATTGTTGTTCATATAGACGAGATGTCGGGATGTCGTAAAGCAAATGAATTAATGACGTGATAAGATGTTAACACTGTTGTTGGCTAGCTGTACGGCTAGAGATGATTGTCCATTTCCTGTAGTGTCGGCGGGCCCACATGTATGCAGCAACCAACCGAACTGCGTCATATTTCCTCATCAAGTCCTCCATGGTTATTTTAAGGTCTCCACTTCTTTCTTTGCTACTGCAGAGTTGCTTCCTAGACATTCTAAAGCCACTTGATTCCACGAGGTTTGTTTTATTCATTGCATTCTGTTAATCTTCCTTTGCCAGGGCCATTTGCAAGAGTATCTAGTAAATGAGCACAGATTTGAGTCTCTTCTCCAGTCAAATTTTAAGTAGTAGGAAAAAAAGAACGTATTGCTTTTTTGTTTTCTGTACCGCTTACCTGTGGTAAACAGAGGAATACACGTTTTGAGGTTCACTGAACCTCTAGATCTTCGGACCAGGTCTGTGTGTGTGTGTGTGTGTGTGTGTGTGAGAGAGAGAGAGAGAGAGAGAGAGAGAGAGAGAGAGAGAGAGAGAGAGAGATCAACGTAACTATCAGAAACGAGATGAATATCAAGCTCATTATTTCAATGAGCATGTTCCAGTAATGCGGAAGCGAAGATCTTCAAGAAAATCCCACCATTATGTTTTATTTTCTCAAAACTACCTAGCGATTTGCATTAAATATCAAATGTTTGATGTACTGGCATTAGATATAAAATATATGTCTTGAATCTGTTTTGGGTAGTCTCTGAAGTTCATTTTATTCGATAAAGTTGTGTATAATTTTGTATAAAAAGGGAGGCTTAAAAAATAGATACAATTTTTTCAAGAAAAATGTAAAAGTCATTAAAACACACATTTTGTGTCAGGTATGCTTGATTTCGTAGCGTTAGCCGTTTTCGGAACATTCCATGGTGACGCTTTAGACTTTTTCCAAGCGTTTACGATTATTTTGTATGTTTGTGTGCCATTTCTTTCCATCGCAAGTGCCTGTTATCACGCATAAGTATTTGCGTGCTATTTCCGCACGTTGTAATCAAGCAATTCTTATTTATTTATTTATGTATTTATTTATTTATTTATTTATTTATTTATTTATTTATTTATTTTTTGTTTGTTTGTTTGTTTGTTTATTTATTTATTTATTTATTTATTTAATATTTATTTATTTATTTATTTATTTATTTATTTATTTATTTATTTATTTATTTATTTATTTATTTATTTATTTATTTATTTATTTATTTATTTATTTATTTATTTATTTATTTATTTATTTATTTATTTATTTATTTATTTATTTATTTATTTATTTATTTATTTATTTATTTATTTATTTATTTATTTATTTATTTATTTATTTATTTATTTATTTATTTATTTATTTATTTATTTATTTATTTATTTATTTATTTATTTATTTATTTATTTATTTATTTATTTATTTATTTATTTATTTATTTATTTATTTATTTATTTATTTATTTATTTATTTATTTATTTATTTATTTATTTATTTATTTATTTATTTATTTATTTATTTATTTATTTATTTATTTATTTATTTATTTATTTATTTATTTATTTATTTATTTATTTATTTATTTATTTATTTATTTATTTTTTTTTTTCAAAACGTGCGTAAGCCTATATATAATAATGTCGCGGCGGCTGCCCCTCAGTAAAGTATCAAGTATCAAGTAACAGCTACCTCACAGCACTTCCTTGTAAGCTTCGGCCGGCGAACAGTCATACAACAACGGGCGGCTCAGAACAAATGCCGTTGCAAGCAGTTCTAGAACCTTTGGACGTGAAGAGCTTGTTTACGACAGAAGGCAAAAGCTTCGATTTCCAGAAAAGTCGCCAATATTCCGATATAGTTGGACCGCTTTTTGCGTTTCCAGTTCGACTTCTTTGATTCTAGATTTCGGTAGCAATAATGTAACATGGAGAGATGATTAAAGTTTTATGTGAATAGTGTGTGTGTAACAGACATATGTGAGCCGTTTTTGAGAGAAACACCAAAACGCCGGCAAAAGTTTGCAAGTTGCGTATTAATATGACGCCCGTTTCGGTTCCAGGTGTTAGTTGTAGTGTTAAAGTGAGCATAGATTTTAGCAGGAAAAAAAAAAGAATTATATATATAGTGCCAAGGTAACAAATATAACTTTGTGCTCTTCAGATCTGGACCAGATCTGTGGCTTGTATTTGGGCCAACACGTAGGACAACCAGATGTCAACATAAGTAGACATGCTTGTATGAAACATATATGTACTGAAACCAATACAGTATCGAAGTAAACACGTTTATGCAACTTGTCACTAGAACTTATTTTGTTGACACACTTCGGTTTAGGAAGCAAGTCATTTTGCAAATTTTTACATGGGTATTTTAGATTTATTTTACTGTCAGAATTGATTTAATTATTTCGCATAGACAATAAACCATACCTCACATTTGCCTACTGTGATAGCATTAGCGAAAAAAAAAATTCCATTGCCGTGACGTGGTGGGATATTAAAAGAAATTCAACAGCTCTGAATAAAAGCCTACATTTTCGTTTAGTTAAAACACTCCACTAATTTTTGTGAGATGGTAGTTTATTAAAGTACTCACAATTAATTTGACTGGTAACAAATTTTTCAGATGACACATTTGCTAAAATCTTTTGACTCAATGAAGAAGTTTATGCAGGTTTATCCAGGTTATTATCACGTTAACCCATTACGGAGTTTCTGTAACCACCGTGCACTTGAAACACTTCAACTCCTCTAATGGTTTGTCACTTTTTCAAATACTGTATATAGGTTGCATACATATAAGAAACCGATTCTTTGAAAACATCTGATTTCTTCTGATTTCTCTATTTTTCTTGCTTACGTAATATCTCTTTCACTTTGTTGGGGTAGAAACATTTGATCATGCCTTTCTTTTAATGTCGCATTGTTTGCAAAAAGACTCCATGATTTCTATCATAGAATTATTTTCTTTCAAATTCATTCAATATGTGCGTAGAAAACTGATGCAAAGCAATATAAGTGTAATACTTATTAAAATAATTTTGAAAAATTGTGGGCATTTTCCTGAGAGAAGATTTATTTTAATGGTGCAAATATTAGTAACAAGCGACTTATGACAGGAAACAATGACATCCACCTTATAGTTTCAGAAGTTTCCTGTACTCTACTTCAGCAAATTCACAGAACTACTTAAGAGGTTCATTGCGGACTATATACACACAAAAATAGTTGAATACTTTTAGAACAATTAATTCACTGTCCACTCCTGAAGTATCAGCTCCCTGTTTAAGTTGTTCATTGTAAATGCAGGACATCCAACCCTTTGTGAACTTTATTGTTTAACTGTGAGTACAGTTATATACCTTCCTTCCTAGACACACCCCACAGTATTGCAATTGCCATCACCAAAAGCGACGCACTTGGAAGATGCAATTGAAATGTATCTAATGTTCCCCCCAAATTTTCTGCTGGTGTTTCAGAAGTTTCATTTTGCTTTCTCTCTAACTCGAGTAGCTTAGTCAGTACACCTGTTCAGTCCAAACACTGGTCCAAGACGAAGAAAACGTTATTGGCACCTGTATGTTAGCATCTGCCGATACACTACTGAACGGCGCGCCCTTAGGTGTATTAATAACCCTATCAACCGTATTTAGAGAAATGCCTCAGCCTTTGTTCTATCAATAGTGAACTTCTTCGCAGTCGTTGAACCACTGAAGATGCACAAGATGTTTAATTAAAGCTATGACAACACAAACTGTATGAAATACTAGAGTTTCTTCGGCTGCAGCCATAATCCGTTCTTTATTTACTCCGAAGTAAACAATCTGAAGCGTTGCAGTCACATGACTTTCTCTACTCTTGCATTAACCATTCTTACAAACTCTAATTCCTATATGTTCTTCGCGTTAGTTCAGATAAGCATGTTCTTGTAGGTCCAAGGCGAATATGAGAATACAGTAGGCTTTGAGTGATAGTCAAATCTTTTAAAGCTTTGAGATTCCGTTCTCTTTGCACGGTTAACATATAAAAAAACTAACAACGGTATTGCATTTGACAAAAGAACAAGAAACAAGCAATATCTTCGAAATGGTTTGCCCTACAAAGAAATTTATGGGGACATCAATTGTGTGGTTTAGCGAGATCTATATTTTTTGTGTAGCAAGATTTTGTCTATCTCTTGCAGTTTACCAGTTATGCAAAGTCACCCAGAGTAAATTAGACCACAGGGGCTATAGCCAGAAAATTCAAGATATACATTTTAATTAAAATCGTTGGAGCCATTTTCAAGAAAATCAAAATTTTCAAAAAATTTTCCATGTAAAGGGTAGTTTAGGGTGGAGCAATTTTCTTCCAAATCTTCGTGTCGCATCCTGGAAAGACATTAACTTACATACCAACTTTTGTTTTTAGCTGACTTTTCGTTTTTTGAGTTATGCTGTCCACAGACTGACACACACACACACACACACACACACACACACACACACACACACACACACACACACACACACACACACACACACGCACACACACACTCACTCTCTCTCTCTCACATACACACAGACCTTTTTCTAATTTTGTTTTCGATTCAGGGGGCCTCAAAACATATATTCCCGGTGAAATCTCGACACATAATTTTTGGGTGGAATACAATACTTCCTCTACTTACTAGTAAAGTAAAAAACTCACTAACGTTTCTTTAAAGTGTTTAATTATTAAATATTTACATAGCCGTATTCATATTCGCAAATTTTTTTAGAGTTTACATGAGCTGTTAGGTAGTAATAGTCATTGTTTAGAATCGAAACATTTGCCCAGGAACACATTGTGCATTCTGCTTCATTTTCATTCTTGTTGTATTTTATTTCCAGTTGTTCGCTAAATTTACATTTCGTTTTGGCATATCGCTCATAACTCACAATAAATGTACTGAAGTACACAGACAATACTTAAATACTACCAGAAACTCGAACACTGAAGCAGAGTATGCCTACAAGAACGCAACACAATGCAAGGTGATAAATATGGACACTCAGTTGTGCCACAAGATCATCCTCTCTCATAGGTAATTAAATATGCCGAGTTAATAACCTCTGAAGCCTAAAATCCTTTCAGCAATAATTATACTTCCTGAACGATTTCAACATTTTCTACACATATTAAATTTAGGTAGGCAATAGTGTCTTTTTTATTTGAACTCTAAGTATTGATATTATAAAGAATGCCCAATTATTTAAATTGGATTACTGCAAGATGAAAATATGGCAGTGAGTTTAGAAAGAGGACAAATAAAGGACTTAGTTCTAAAAAGAACTCGGACAAAGGAACGGAATTTAACGCTTAGTACCCCTATCATAAAGCACCAGAAATGAAAATCGTTCTAATTTCCCAGTAAATATAAAACCGTCTTTTATACTGAGCATGTTGAATTTATTGTCGAGATTATTTTACCTTACAATAATGTATAACCTTGAAGGCCTTTAACTCTTAAAAGACACAAGCAATGTTCGTAAACTACACAGCAAACTCTTGGGGGGAAAAAGAAAAGGAAGACGAATTTTAGATGCATATTTGTGTAATTATACGCTTTTCTATACATTGCAGAGTAAAAGGCAGATTGCTTCGTTTGGATTTTAAGCCTGGCACACCAGACAGAACGGGTCTTTCATGCTTGCAATACCTCGTGATAAAAAATGTTAACACGTGTTAAGTTGCCAAAGCCACCTGAATACTAGTTGAGCGTTTCGCAACTTCTGAAGAGCGAACTAATACCACTGATACGTTTACGTTCTCTGAAGATAACCTACTTTTGAAACTTAACAAATGTGCTCACGCGCCAATAAATTAATGGTAGAGAGCAATCATTAGAAATCGGTGAATGGTATAAAAAGAGAGGATGCGGCGCAAGATGGACCAGAATTTGTATCTTTGTGGACGGAAACAATTACAGTTATAATGTCCTTAACTGAAATTCAAAAGCTTTCAAATTTTCCAGGAAAAATCTCCCGAGTTTAGTGCATACGTATTATTAGCATGACTGGATTTTGAACATAAGACACCAGTCACCTAACATAAAGAATTGCAGTGATGTTAAAACATATGTACCTGTACAAAGCAAATACGTAATCACCATTACATCCTCTTAGTTGATACAGCTGTCATAGACACAGATATGTGATGAGAGGTCCTTTTTTGAGGGCTAACTATTAGCGTAAAACAGCGATGTCCAGCGCTAACGAAAGAGTGGAGATTGGGTTTACCTCCTTCCAATATACGCGACCCTTTAACCCCCAACCGTGCATTGTGTTGCAGTGGCGGTTTGTTACATGTGTGTTGCGTTTAATTTGCGAAAGCACTTTCAAACCATATGCGCTAAACATCACTTCATTAGCCACTTCCTTGGTACGTTTAAGAAGTATTATCAATATTTGGCTACAAAGTCCAAGTGCATAGCCGTAGAAGATACATCAAGTGATGTCACGTGACCTATTGTGATACAGACTTTTAATATACGTCAATTTGGAGAAACTGTTTGCTAATATATGTAGAACTATACTCTTACACAAAATATTCTTGCAAATGCTTATTTTCTATATACTGCATTTTAATCGACATAAGCATTTTCAGAAATTATTTTATTGCTAATTGTTTGTAGGTGCAACTTGAATATGGGAATATAGTAGACTTTAAGCGATAGTGAAGCGTTTTAATTGCTATGAAATGGCTTTGAAATTACGTTCTCTTTGCAAGGTTAACAGATACCAATCGAATATCATATTCCTATTTGAGAAAAGTATAAATATTAGCAAATTGACACAAATACTGAAGAGCATCTCGGAAATGGTTCACTTAAAGAAAGTATTTTATATAAACTGTGTATTTTATCAGCGTTCTGCATGTTTCTTTGATAATTTAATGCACTTTTGGTAGACATTTATCGCAACTTTGTGGAAGCGAATGAAATAAGGGTAGAGAAGATGACTAGGTTATAGTGAGGGTAGTACTACTCGCACACTTTATTGTGAGCCCTGAAATTAGTGCTAGGAACAGTTCGAGTCAAGAAGATCTGTGCTTTGCCAAAGTTACAACTGAGCATCATCTTCCACACTCCATTATTACCTACCACATTTCATTGTATCGCCTTACCTTTGTTGCTGTTCTCTTACGTTAACGTAGTGGTTTATTTCTGTATTTTACTTAACCAACTCGAACAGTAAGTTTAAGTACTAAATGCCAGAAGCAGATCCAGCATCCATACCACAAACTTCTGTAAATCGTAAACAAAGGAATCTTGTGTGTAGCCTTTTTATTTAGCTGTTGACTAACCTGAAAAAAAGAAGAAGGAAAAAAAAAAAAAAAACAGTTGCGGAAACTGCTGCTCACGGTCTTTTAAGATATAATTTAAAGTCCAAATGTGCAAAAGACATGAATGGTCCTGCTACTGTCTTCGACAACAACGCCATCTGTAAGCTCAAGATAAAGCGTGCGAACAGGAAAAAAAACGGAAGGAGAGATGACAAAAGAAAGGTTTAACATCCAAGTTTGGCCAAAGGTCTCTACAGTAAAGTATTCGAGGTAAACATTTCTAGCTCTTGTAGGTACCTACAGGTACAGGTGCTGTATAGATTTCGGGCATAAACTTATACATACAGAATTCCTACAGAAAAGTGAGGTTCTCAGGTTTCCACTTTTGAAGCGGCAATCAGCTGTATCAAATTCTAGAAATAAATGGGAAATAAAATCAATGGTTTAGAATACGTTAAAGACATCCTTGTTCTGTAGTGCACACAGAAACTTTCCTATTTAAAATATCACGCAAATTTGATAGAGGAAGACCAAGACAGTTTGGCAGCTTTCTTCAGCAGAAGAAATCGGGATATAAAGGCGACCTCGGCTGTGCTCTAACAAAGAGGTCTGGATAGTTTATGAAATACTTTGCTTCGTGCAGAGCACGTGTCCACCCTAGCCTAATGGCGACTGTTGACCATAAGTAGCCACACCTACTCCCACGGAGCTCAGCTTGCTACGTATGTATGTACTACCTTGCAGGACTGTTCCATTCTACAGATCTATCAACTAAACGTTATGGTCGAATTCTCCACTCAACAACTTACGGCATTGGGTTGACGTTTGTCCCAATTGATGAAACTGCAAAGAAATTGTGGGTTTGTCCTTCATTTATTAAGTTTACCTTTCTGTATATGCTTCATCGGATAGAGGAAATGCATCCCAATTATCGGATCAACAAAAATCTGATGTGTTGCACTCACATGACTTTCTCTACTCTTGTACTAACTATTCTTACAAACTCTTTTAAAGCTTTGAAATTTCGTTCTCTTTGCAGGGCAAAAGATAAAAAAGTGAATAACCGCCTTTTATTTGAGAAAGGTTTAAGTATTGCAAAACTCAGACAAACAATAAGCAAAATGCTTCACTCCAAAATGGTCCACTTAAAAAAAATGCATTTGGACATAACGTTTGTGTTTTAGCGAGATCTACATTTTTGTACATTACGATTTGCTCTATCTTTTACGACAGTCATACAAGTCGTCAAGAGAAAACAGGGTTAGAAGGACTATAGCCAGAAAATTCGAAATATACATTTCATTTGCCATAAAAATATCTTAAACATATGGCATGTTAATGAAAATCGTTTGAGCCATTTTTGAGAAAATCAAAATTTTGGGGAAAAAATTCCCTGTAAAGGGTAGTTTTGGGTGGAGGAACTTCAAAATTTTTTGAAAATTTTTATTTTCTTGAAACTGGTTCTAACGATTTGGATTAAAATGTTATATGGTTAAGATAGTTGTATGACAAATGAAATGTATATTTTGATTTTTCTGGCTGTAGCCTATGTAGTGCTGTTTACTCTTGATGACTTTTGTATGACTGGTAAACCTTAAGAGATAGACAAAATATCACTGCACCAGCGGACTGGTAGATCGATGCGTCGCTAATTTACCTTCTCTGGTGGCTCCAGCAGTCATCAGTCTGTACGTAGGCTGAGAGCAGCGCGAGGGGTGTCATACGTGTGTGCCTACGGGTGAGAATGAGGGTGGGGGACTCCAGCAGAGATACGGGTCTGAATGTTAGGGACTTCCGCGCATATCTCTAGCCCGTCTGCCTGGAGGCTGTGGCCTGCTGCGGTTCCCTCACTTCTTCCCTTCCTGTTGTGTTGCGAAGTGTCTTTTTCCTGCGTTCATTATCAAAATAAATTCGAGCCCTAAACAAGTTCCTGATTATGCTCCCCAATATGTAGAAAACTGATTTTCTCCCTGCCACTTTTCCTATGCATAGAGAACCTGGTTAGATCTTAGATATTGTGCTCCTGTAATGTTATGCTACACAATGCTCCTTCAGTACATAGTTGTAAAAATTATGCACGTGTTTTATGTAAACACGTATGCCGACGTACAATATGCAGTTACCCTTTGTATCTAATTGATACATAATTTACATCTATATATGTAGTGGAAAAATCTCATAATTTTCGAGTTTGCATAAATAAAGTGTATTAATATGTATAATGGCTTACTCTGGTGCAAAAACTGTTTAAACATTTATTCATGGAGTTTTCAAGAGAAAATGTTCAAATTGATTGTTATGCAACTTTCTACGTAATAATATGTTACCATTAAGAGAACAGGCTATGCAGTGACGCCTTAATTACTCCGTATAATGTAAATTACAGCAACCCAAATATTTCGATTATTGATTAGTTTGTTTAAATATTACACATAAACGTTTTTCATGATACCACATAAAAGTGCAGTTCTGAACGCAAAACAGGCACAATCAACACACACCCACACACACACACACACACACACACACACACACACACGCACACACGCACACACGCACACACACACACACACACACACACACACACACACACGCGCGTATAATTTTACTAATGTTTTAAAGTTCTAGGAGAACAAAAAAAAAATGTTATTGTCGCTTTTCAAAATGTCATATGGCACGTACATCGCACGATATGGAAGTGTATCAGAGGCCAACAAAAGAGTTAACTGTACGTGAAGGTGAGGAGGGAGGGGGGGGGGGGGTGTCAGACGGATAGATATAGCAGGCCTGGGGAACTCGCGGCGTACCTTCAGTGACCTTTTTATTTTTTCCTGCTAAACCTGTTATCAGAGCAAGATCATGAACAGGCTGCGCTCAGCAAGCACTAGTTGCCCAGCCCTGAGATATGGTATGAAGGGAAGCGCGAAAAATAGAGAAAGATGGGTAGAGAGAAGATTCTCTGCAGTTAAAGCAATACAATTGAGCGGAGCTGCGTTTACGAATTCAGGGAAAACTGTGTCAGATTTATTGAGCTTAAAATATATGTATGCCGTCGCAACCGCTAGCACCACCAGCAGAACAACACAAAAAAAAAATAATAATAGTAATAGCAATAATAATAATAATAATAATAATAATAATAATAATAATAATAATAATAATAATAATAATAATAATAATAATAATAATAATAATAATAATAATAATAATAATAATAATAATAATAATAATAATAATAATAATAATAATAATAATAATAATAATAATAATAATAATAATAATAATAATAATAATAATAATAATAATAAAAATACTTTTTCTGCGCTGTGTTGGGGCGTGACAGATATATTTAGATATTCAAAACACTATTCGTTTATATATGGCATATATGTAAATACGGCATAGATGAGCAGATAAATCAAACTAAAGCTCTTAAAGAGTCTGGAGCTGCAACTTAGGAAACCAGTTTGACTTAAACCGATTCTGCACCTCTTATTTGGAAGCTAAGGAAGGAAGGAGGCTCTCCCTTGACTTCGGGTCCACATTTAGTTTGTTATTGTTTCTTTTGAGCTGGAGGGATGCTGGTTTCCCCCAGCACACGTGTCTCACAGCTGCAGCTCTTCACTTCAGAGGTCTCTACACCCACTGGAAACTTCGGTGATCGCTGATAGTATCCGCGTTTCTTTGTTATCCATTCACAACGTTCACATTCCGTGACAAAAGCAAAGGGTAGCATTAATATTCTTTTTGCGTTCCTCGTCTTTAATTGTTCATTCTGCTTGGTGAAACTGAATAATCCTTCGTCTTCTATGAAAGCAAATGTAAGTGGCAGAAGCAGAAAGAGAAATAATTATAGAATTTCCCAAATTCCAAATTATGAGCAGGGTGAGTGAGTGAATGAGTTGTTTAAGGGCCCGTCGACAACTAGGTCATTAGGGCCCTTATAAGCAGATTATTTAGTAAAACTTTAATACAGAAGGCTAAGATGCTTAACTAGAATCTTAAAAGACAGTTTATGGATGCCCTTGTAAATTGTGGCAGGCAACCAGAGTACTTCTTCTTTGAGCAGCTAAAGCACACACATGATTATGCCGATAAGTTATAAATATATAAAAACAAAGTATATAAATAATACATATTAGGCGACTAGTGGTAGTAGGGCAAAGAAGAATGAAATGATAAATATTTTGTGATGACATTACTGTGTTAGTGAAAGAAACATGTCCCGAAAGACATACTAATGCTAAACTGTTTTGTTGAAGAATGTGAGATGAAGTTGTGCACGGAAAAGGACAAAGCCTATTCTGGGGGAGCGGGGGGTAGGGGATGGGGGTGAGACAAGCAAAAAACTTTAAATGCTTGACATTTAACATAAGCCGTAAGTACATGAGACGACATCAAGAATCCAGAGAAGAGCAATGAGAAAGCTTTCAATGGGAAGTGAAGCCTTGAGGAAGAAACTAAGGAAGGATTTGCGAAGTTCTTTGCGTGGTGTGTGACAATGGGGCGATTAGTTTGGATTTTATGGCAATCCGCGGCTATATTTAGCGTGGACAACAATTGGCACATTTATGGCACTTGGTGCGTGTCACAGGGCCGGATTTTACAGCGCATGTTTTTGTCTGAAAGTAAGTTGAAACAGTTAGTACAACTTGGCAAAGCGAGGATGCGTATTGACCTTGGTTGTCGAGCGCTACGATCGCTTCTTATCTTGTATATTAGAAGAGCGAAATAATAGTAACTGGGTGTATAGTCGATGATAAAACACAAATAGATGATCTCTCGCACCTTCCGCTATATGAGACGTTGCTGTCCTGAAAATTTGATTGCATCTTCAAGATGTTCTCGGGCTTCGAGCCAGGTGTACTGATGGACAGAGTGTACATTCAGTGATGTCCTCTGTAACTGCAAGTTTAACTATTAAATGGGGAAAATATGGAACATTTGAAGTTCTAAATTTGGCTCTTTCCTCTGGACTAATTTGTTGGCTGTATTGATTTGGTGTGATAAATGGTAAAACCAGAGGGCAATTAAGATGAGACATTACTTAATTTGTGAATTTAAAATACAAAAGTGCATTGTGTACGTGGAGAGATTACTGCCTTTGTAAGACTGTATCCGCCGGAAGGAAAACTCCAGATTGCATCTGTGGGAGACGTGGGAGGCTCTCACAGCATTGAGAAGTTTCGCGCCGGTGTGTCCCCTAACAGCCAGCCGTCAAGAGGTGTCTGATGTGCACACTTCCGGCCTTTTTCGGTTAACCCAAGAATAGGGTGTGGGGAAGCTGTATTTCATGTGGTGACGTGTTTTGCACGTAAAGCATATTGATGTCCTAGCGTTTAAAACAACCGTGTCTTTGGATGTCGATAGCTTCTTCATTTTGAAACTCTTTTTGAACGCATTAGTTATCCCATTTGTTGCATACAATATTTTATTTATAGTACTTTAATAATTGCTATCTGATTTCTCTGCGCTGATGATAGGATCAGCGTTCGTCTACCACCTAGGCGGCCCGGCTTCAATCCCAGGGACCCGTATGTGGTATTCGTGGTGGACGAAGCTTCATCAGGGTGGGTTTTCTCCGGTTTCTATGGTTTCCCCCGCCATTCATTCCACCAATTGCTCCATCATCACTTTTCCAGTCATTGATTTCGCTTGCATTTCATGCCACCCTCTTCCTCACTATCATACCTGGTGCTTGGCTGACCACCCCTTCCCAATCTGTCCGGTCCATAGGTTCCTGTGCTCCCCGACAGGCGTCTGACCCTAGGCACTGGCTTGTAAGTCCTACATAAGGGAAGGGTAATCAGGTACAGAGAAAAAAAGATGATGGATCGTTATTTATAAATAACAATTTCATCATTCAATAAACCCTCGTAGCCGTGGTCGCTGTAGCATATCTTTAGCCCTCTTCTACGCATAGGATCGCCAGTTCAAATCCCGCCTCAGGTATGGGTGAGAGAGAGAGAGAGAGTGTGTGTGTACCGAAGATAGCCCTTAGACCTTACTTTAATCAGGGATTCTGCATGATGAGTGTAATAAATATGTGCAATAGAATTATTGTCAATAAAGAACCGTTTCGCCGAAAGAAACTTATTTGTATCAAATATTTGGAGCCATCTAGCTTCTTGACGAATGGATATAAATGGTTTATTATTTCATGAACTGTCGCGCAAACTTTGTGTGAACACGCTTTAATGTATTTCTACGTTAATTCGAATGAATTTAGTCACAATTTAATATTAAAATGTCGTGCAATGTTTAATTTCTAAGAGGGATTTGGAAACGTCACGATATGTCACGGCAAGTACGATATACCTATTGTGAGACAATGGGCCCTTCTTCCAAAAAGTATTTGTAGAAAGAATATACTTATGCGTGTATATGTGCATGGGAAGAGAGGGAGAGAGAGAGAGAGAGAGAGAGAGAGAGAGAGAGAGAGAGAGAGAGAGAGAGGCAAGTATAACTCAAACACGAGAAGTCGGACAAATACCTAATCTCATATTTAAATAAGACTCTGTGTAAGCATGTGAAGCTATACTTTACATAGAATATTTTTGTGAATAGCCTGAGGCCTTGTGCATTTAATACAATTTTGTATAACTGTTAAAATAAGAAATAGACAAAAAATGTAGGGAATTTATATAAACAATCCGTTTTTGTAGGTTAGCAGTTCTTTAAAATATTAATTGTTGCATCTTAAGTCTTTGCGGTTGAAGTCACGCAGTATTTATAAAATATCTTCGATTTTCTTTCTTTCCTGCATAAATTCAGTAGCAACAAAAACAAACAAACAAATGATAAAGAACGTACAAAAAATAAGGTTAAAGATGTTAACTCGAGTGTTTTGCCTTGCATACAACTAAATCCATTAAGGATTTATCCTAAAGGGTATTACATAAATAGAGAAATCAATTTTTATACGAATACTATATCGGATTTCTGTAAAGTTGCAATAGATAGAGAAAACGTTAGGCGAGTATTATTATGTATCAGAATTAGAACTATTGTAGTTTGAAATGTTGAGTAAACTTTATTTTGTGTCTCATAGCCTCATGCATCATGACTATTATATCAATATCTGAGGTTGTCTCCACAAAATATGTACGGCTGTAATATTGTTCAGTTGAAAGTTTTTGTGAAATATGGTGTATGAATAATTGATGGAGTAGCTGTGAAGATGGAAATATAGGTAGTTAAATTATTAATCATAATTTCGTTTTTAGTGCGTCCTTCTGTATTTGTACTGCTCTGCAAGATCGTTTTAAACCTGTATCGTAAATTAAACTTAAGGACAAACAAAGTTGGTATTTTCTTGATATCTGCCAAGTCATCCTCCGTTACATACCTGCTTTATGTTTGCTGTTGCATGCTAGGTTGTTTTTGGATCAACCTTGCTTGTTCTTGTGGACTCTGCAATACCGGTATTTGCGTTTCGTGCCAAAAGTCAAGTTCATTGTGAACCTTCGGCAGTTAAGGTTGTGTACGTTCGTCCCACCGTTTACCCACATATAAACCAGGTGCGCAGTTTCCCGTTAACACTCCATTCTGGTAATTATTGATTCTGGTCCCCGTGGCCGCACTAGTTTAAAGCACCCAGCGTGAGAATTACAGGTTTGAATCCCGCATCGGGCATTCATGTTTACATATGTGTATTGTGTGTGTGCAAATAAAACTAAAAAAGATGTACAAAACAGAGAAAATATTTGATGCATTACACTACATGACTTTTATCTCGCCAGTTCTTACTGAAATTGGTTCTTCCATCTATTTCCTGTTAATCGAGATAAAGGTGTACAAAAATATTTCCTGTACATTGCACGTTGCAGGTATAAGAGGGATTTATAGTTTGAAGAAGCAGTCAATTTTTTAAAAAGCAACTCGCTATATACTGGCTTACAAATCTCATTCTTTGTGTGCCGATCGGAAAAAAACGATTACCGAAATCACACATGAAAATAGTATAAATATTTGGCAACTCAAATCAATAATAGAGGATATCTGGGAAATGGTTTAGAGCCACAAAAAATTGATTTCACGTTCATAATGCCCTTTAACGAGACCTACAGTGTGTGTGTGTGTGTGTGTGTGTGTGTGTGTGTGTGTGTGTGTGTGTGTGTGTGTGTGTGCGTGCGCGTGCGTGCGCGTGCCTAGATTCTATCTCTTACAGTTTATACAAAAGTTATTGAGAATTAAGAGGACTTCACAGAATATTCAGCATAGATATACGTGAAAATATCTTAAATATGGTAATTCAGTAAAACTCTTCGGAGCTAAATTTGGGAAAATGAAAAATAATTAAAAGCTTTCGATGCAAGTCTAGGGTTGGAGTGGTACTTCGCGCTCTTCGTTCCATATCTTCGAAAGATGCTAATACCTACAAAATTTCGTAATTTTCCCAATTTTTTATGCTGAACTGTTCTCTCTCTCTCTCTCACGCACACTGACACGTACGTACGCTAGCGCCTCGTTTAAATACGTGCATCTCTTTAACCTCTTTGTTTAAGGCGACCTCAAAATATGCATTTCCGATGGAATCGTGATATAAATGATTGCGTGGAATATAATAAATAATTCAGACCAAAGATATTTAACTTATTCTGCCATTTCTCTGCCAATGAGCAATTATGATTTTATTCTGTCGCCAAAACGTGCACAGGGAGTGACCGCAGTTTGACCTGCAGCATCGCTGTCAAGACCCTATCCGCCAGAAATCGCTTCAGTGGCCTGAGCAGCTGAGAGTCACTGAGCGCCAGTTCGGGGCTGTGGAGGGGTGGTAAAAATATCCCAAATGAATTATTGCGGGAGGATGCAAATTGAATCGGCCTTCTGGCAACTGTCTATACATGAAATCACTCTTGACGTTTGGATCATGTACTTTAGTGTGCAAAAATATGATTAATACGCATATCTCACTCTGTTGTACACTACTGCAAATAACTGCTCCTAAAGCATCAAATGTAAAAGTAACGTGCTTTCAAACGATAATAATGCTTGAACATCGTTAGCACACAACACATAAGGAACTTAATCACCTTCGGAAAATCTTGCTCTGCAATAACCCTTTTGGATAAAATAACTTATGAACGCTATGCATCGTATATATTTAATGCACTACTGTGTAGCGAACACAAAAATAACAACTAAAGTAACTATAATTGCATATAAAATTCAACACAAAACCACCTCCACAGACTAATTCGGCATCTAAACAAAATCTTGTTTTAAAGTCTATCGGTTGCGTTTCCTGCAACGGGTTTAAAATGAATGACTTCTGTGGGAGCATAACGGATGCAGTAACACCAACTATGGCAGTGTTTTACCATGGTTATATTTTAAGAGCAGTTGACTGCACTAATGCAACCTAACAGATGGAATATGACCAAATATGTATAGCCAGACCGCGCCATAATGAGGAGAGGGGGGAGGGGGGGGTGTCACAGTTGGTTTTTTGGGGTATTCCAATAAGCTGCTTCTTCTAAAGACAGTTTTTTCGCACTAGGAGACTCTACGGTCTGATAGAATTTAGCAATACAGAATATTTTCTTGTCTATTGTCACAGAAATACAGTACAATTTTTGCAGCATATGCTCGTTTTTGGAGACACCGTTGCAGGAGAATGTTTCTAGATAACTTTTAGTTTACCTTATATGAAAGTTTGTGTTTCGTCGAACATGTCAGTCTCTGTGGGGAGAATAGTGCCGCATCTACCTATTTTAGGAATGCTTCTGGTAATTTCGGTCTTCAGCGGTGTAAATTTGCAGTTTTCATATCTCAAAAAGATGAAAAAAGTAATCTTAAACATTAGAATATTTCACATTTCCCCATAGTAATACATTTTGGCGTCTGTTTGTGTGTGTGTGTGTGTGTGTGTGTGTGTGCGCGCGCGCGCGGGATGTTAAACGCGAATACCAATAAATTGCAGCAATTCATGAAGATGCTGGACTTTAAATTAAAACAAATTGAAAGTTTTTGTTTCTCTGTTTGCTCAAAACTGTCTCAAGCACCAGATTTTGAATTACCTCCATCTTTTCTTCGCTAGGCCTTACTTTCTCGTGGTAGTGGAGGTTTTAGTTGTACATGTTTTGCTAATTGTATGATTTCAAATGAGGATTTGAGAAGATAGCTACAGTGCTATTAGCTGCCTCAAATGTTTCAGCAATAATTAGCTCGGCTTGTTCCGGCAGCTGACCAAGTTTTATGTGTGTAAGGTGAAATGTTACGAAAAAGGTGTGTGTGAAGACCCTGACAGCTAAATAACACTCCACAACGGTACCTTACGTGCTCAGGTCCGACTCAAGCATTTAATTGCACTGATGAAGGTTCAGTGACCGCGTAATGAGCTATACTTCCCAGATTTACAGCCTTCTTTTGTTCCGTACCGTATCCTGTGCTCTGGACCCATTCATGAAAAAACAAAACATACCAGAGAGCTTTTTGACCTCCTTAAAAAAGCTACCATTGTTTGTTTCAACATATGTTTGTTTAGTCAGTCTAGAAGCTGATATGTGTGTATATCCAAGTACTAGGTCATTAAGCATATTACGACCTCACATTTGAATTTTCAGCGCAGCTTTTCTGTTTCTGTCTGATCTGTTTCCATTTGGATGATAGTGAAGCATCACTTTTGGGATTCTATTTCTATGCATACGATGTAGATGATTTAACCAGTTATTTTGTTAATTCCTTATGTAAATCATTACAGTTTCTATTTGTAATTCTTCTAGTACATCTTCATTGTGTTTGTGATCCCATGTTGTATATCTTGCTGTATACCTCATGCATGTAATTTCATTAGCCGTTATTCTGCTTTCATCTTTGTTCCTCAGTGCACATGCTCCACTTCCGTAACAAAGCACAGGACTTACCAAGGTCCTAAAGAGGTGGATTCTCTTATGCCGTTGTACTAGGGAAGGTTTCGTAATGTTATTAATTATTCCCCTTGCTTTATTGTGCTTAACAATTTTCTGGGGAATGTCTATTTCATCAACAAGGGATAATGTGTATCGGAAATATATGATTTAATTTATTCTTTCTAACATTTTTTATATAAATATATTTTGCTAGGAGCAGCGTATTTTCTACACAAAGTCATGTTTGGTTTTTTCTTTACTGATTTTCGTGATGGATTTTGTATCGTATTTGTCGATAGTGGTGCCAACACCTCGAATCCAAAATTACAGGGTCCAATGAACATCATGATACTCAAGCTTTACTCCTGATTAACGTTTGATAAATAATTAGGCAAATAGTTTCTAAAATGTTATTTTTTTCGTGTAAGAAGGCAAAATTTCGTGAATACTTCGCGAGTGGGAACTAACTCCACTCATCCATGTTATAGTGGTACACATGCTCTTTGTCTACTTTTCTGCAGTATTGGATTTTTTCGTGGATTCCCGAGTCGCTAATATTTCGGTTCTTATTACTAACTAGTCGTATTATTGAGTTTGAAGTATACTGTAACAACGTTAACTACGGTTAGTCTTGTCGCACCCTTATTTCCTCAAGGCGGAAGATGAACAACAGATGAGACGCCCATGCTTCCTCAGGCATAAACTCTTGGGGGAGAGAATACTCCACCCTCGCATTGGGGTGTGTCAAGTGGCGGAAGTCAAAAGAGTTTTGGGTAGAGGGACAAACTTGGCACACAAACTTCTTGGCGGGAAGTATCAGACATCCGTTGACATGTCGTCTCAAGCGTTCTTCAAATTCTATCGTGACAACTGCAAAGGTACAGCTCCTTGCTAGGAATCTGTATTGTTAAAGCAATACAATTTTGCCAAAATTTACCGAAATGTTAAGAATTTATACGTGGTCCACATGGAACAAATCATTCTGTATTGTTTTACACGTATATATACATTCATGTACTTACATAATTAACTGCAACAGCCCAGGCAAAGCTAGGCGCATTTGTCTATACAAATTCTGATATATTAACAGCTTCCTCATCTGTTATAATTATCTGTATGACTACAATACAAATTTATAACTTAATTTTCTTTTTTGTGTTTTAACTTTCTAGTTGTGTTAGTTGTCATAAATGTTGTTGGGCGGAGTGATACAGAGATGAACGTGCGCGCGCGCGTGTTTGTGTGTGCTCGTGCGTTGCGTGCGTGTGTGCTTGCGCTTAAAGGTACTGTGGAAGTGAAAACTCAATAGTTTAAAATACAATAACAGGCGGCCAGCTTTCAATTACATTGCTTAAAAACATGGGGCAATGTTTACGAACAACAGAGAATTTTCGAAGTGGTTATTGTAACATGTGTTAATTTCAGACAAACTACATTTTAAGAATATCTACATTTTTGCTATAGTTAGTTTCCCATTTATATTACAAAGTTCATTGAGGTTGAAGACTGTTACGAACATCTCATAATAAATATACACTTTAACTAATTTGTTAGACCTATCTTTGGGAGAACATAATTGAAGCTTGTGTATGTAAAGTATTGTTTAGAGTGAGGTGAACTACTTTGGTTTTGTGTCCTTAAGATATACTTAAGTATGAAATATGGTAGGTATTACTACGAAGTTTTTTTCTCAGTTGTAACTTTCGATAGTACTTGCTCTGCCAAATGTCAAAAGTGTAGGGCTATTAGTTCCAAAGTTATAATTGTGAAGGTAACTACTTTTAATCATCAATTTATATACAGCGTCTCTTGTGCCAGGAACTCAATATTTGCTGACAATCTTCAGATCTGCTCCCGTTTTTATATTCAGTAAAATAACTACGACTGCAATCGACTGCATTAATAACATTCATTCCACAGAGAAGCTCAGGATTAGTTTTAATTTTTGAAGTTGTTAGCACATTCTCCGGAATTTATAACCTCTTTGAGCAAACAGCAGCAACTTTATCTGCGAATCAATGTTGAAAAGCAATGAAACGAAAAATACATAAATAAAAATAAATAATAAATAAAATAAGTAAAAATGCACTCATTCCTTTAAATTTGTTGCACAGGCCTTTAAAAAGATCCTCTTTGAGTTTTAAAGATAGACTGACAACTAATAGGTATGATTTAATTTGCGATAGAGAATAAATATGCGAGATTAATTATTTATAGGAAAAAAAAAAGAACTGTTTTGGTCCAAATTCAAAGCTCAAGTCAATTCAACGCACTGAATTGATAAGCAAAACGTAACAAAAAACACATAGCACTTATGAATAATTGAGAATACCAACGCAGTTTCTTTTTGGAGGGGGCAGTCTCATAGAACTTTAATGATACAGTTTGCTTCCTCTCTAAAAAGGGCACAATAATCCTAAACTCTGGTTTCTGACATTTAATCCCAGGACGCTATATAGGAGTATGTCGTGAAGGGAAATTGCTAACCCAGAACGGTTGTTCTCAAAGACGCTTTAAAAATAAAATAAAGGCTAGACTAATTGAAGGGTAAAGGTCCAACAAAACTGAAATCTGAATTTTAAGTCACGCTTGTGATGCCCCGTAATGTTTGACCCGAACCTCAGCCTACATATGAAGTAAATGAGGAATTTTTAAGTGGCTCGAATACGATCTGAGTCTAATAGTGCAGAAAATAACTTGTGCAGGAATGCGGATCCTGTATCTTACGTCTATTCCTTCTAGAGCAGTAAATGGCAGTAAGAGTTATTCATCTTGTGGTTGTTATTGTTCCTACGTATGTTCATAATACTAGCAACTTCAAGCTTTACTTGAGTAGCGATTAAAAAGTCAATGTATGAAATGCGCATCAGCTACAGAAGAAATCGAACGCATACTTAAGGTGTACAAAGGTAGTGGGTAGCTATAAACGCTTAGTTAAATGAACACGTAAACTTCTTAAATTACTTGTTTATATGGGTAGAGTGAAACAATTGCAATTCGGTCAGAGTTATACCGGGTGGAAGGCAATGCTTCAGTCATACGTGAACTAGGGATTCTACATGATGTGTGTAAAAAATATGTCCAATATAATCATTGTTAATAAAGAGCCATTTCGCGAAAAAAATAATTTCTGTCAAATATTTGGAGCCATCTAGCTTCTTGGCCAATGGATATAAATGGTTTATTATTTCAATAACTGTCCCGCAAACATTGTGCGAACAATGCTATAATGCATTTCTACCTTAATTCGAATGACTTTAGTCAGAATTGAATGTTGACGTGACGTTGCAAACTTTGCATGGCATTTTAACTTCAATTATGACTAAATTCATTCGAACTAAGGCAGAAATACATTACAGCACTGTTCACACAATTTTTTCGCGACAGTTATTCAAATAATAAACCATTTATTCTCAAGAAGCTAGATGATTCCAAATATTTCACACAATTTTTTTTTTCGGCGAAACAGTTCTTTATTGACAATAATTGTATTGGACATATTTGCTACACTCATTTTCGTGGAATCTCTGGTTAACGTATGGGCGGTATAAACAAAAATAAGACTTCAGTTTCGTTTAACTGTTAATATCGGAGAATATTTTTGGTCACTTATTCCAGGCGGAACGAAATCAATTGAAGGTTTAAAATATTTGAAATTGATTTGTTGGGGAGGGGGAGCTGGTTTCAGTTGTCTTCATATTACGTGGCCCATTTGCGGCATTGCAATTGTTGAATTACGTGTTCACCGTTAAGCATATACCTAATTTGAGGCGTTATAAGTTCCTTTTATTGCTAGATATTCTCTAAAACTGGTCACGGTCTCATAAAGATAAAACAATTCGTCTACACTCTTCTGTTTGGATGGTTGCCTGTGTATGCTTTCTAGCTGGATTAGTGAGCATGGAATATTTTTTATGACATATGATTATTTTTATGATGACTTCAGTTTTAGGACATGGCGAAAAAATTCGCGTTCCCTGCAAATTTCAATGCCTGATTTAACGCTACCCTTATTCTTTGTGTACTTTGACCACTTTGATTAAAGATTTGAGTCAGTTTAACTTAGGACTCTTAAAAATCAAACCGTAGGTGGCTTTCCGAAAAGTATCTTACTCTCTTTTCAAATTTAAATATTTGACTTCTGTACATTTACGTTGTACGAATTGGCAAAGGTATAGTTTAAATGTTTCAAAGACTATCTGTATACATATATATATGAATTGAATTTTAATTTATTGAGTGCCAAAGCATTTACCCTTGGGCTGTCCTTGAACTTGGGCCCTGGACCTTGTATACATACATATTCCCAATCCTTTAAAGAAAATCTCGTGTAATCGATGAAGAAAGCTCTGTATTTTCTCTGTGGGACACAACACGTAGCTCAGTAGGTAGAGCTGCCTGCTGTGCAAGAGGACCCAGGTTCGATTCCTGGCTGAGAATTTTTCTTCCATTAGGAAGAATTTAAAGAAATAAATTAAAACAAAACCAAAGTAATAGAAACTTAAAGTTAAAACACAAAAAAAAAAAAAAAAAAAAAAAAAAAAAAAAAAAAAAAAAAAAAACTCCATTAAGTGAGTGAACACCATTGCTCGCGAGCAATTCCAAGAGGTTAAAAAGCCGCCGACATGACCTTTGATGTTAAAGGTGGCATATAAATGTAACATTAAAAAAAAGGAAAAGAAACTGCAGTTTACCTTAGAATTTCAAAAACTATTATAAATTACTTATGTCCAAGCTCCTACATTCAAATCTACACGTTTGACCTATACTGATAAGGTTTTGGTTGCTTACTTTTCAAGGTCCAGCAACACTATGGGCTAATATGCTTTCCCAAATCGTGAAAACATGAGAAGATCAAAGGTTCACAGGATGAAGCTATAGCTCTTAAGAAGTCTCGGATATACTTATGCTAACCCAAACAAAACTGAAGGCGAATTCTTTTTCCTTTCAAATCCTATGCTTTGCAGCTCCAGTACCCTAGCGGTCCATTTTAAAAACAAGCCAAGAAGAGGAGGCAGACGTAAGGAATAAGTAAACAAAGAGAGATAAGATAAGAACTAAAAACAACGGGTAACCATATAAAATTGGAGATAGCAAATGTCAGTGATAATAATTTATGCGCAAAAATGAATAAGAAGTCTTAAAATAAGGCTATGAATGAAACGTGTTATTTAACGCATGTAACGCGCAATGCCTAACTACAAGGACACAGTGAACGAAATGGTGAACGTTTGAAAAATCTTGGAGTAATCCCTTAGGTTCCATAGAACATTCAGTAAACGTTCCTGAAGGTTTGTCGTGTAGTACACACTTATTATAGCTGATGAGAATAGTTGTCTGAAGGTGGGTTGTTGAAACTGCTATTGGACTATTTGTGTAAATGTCTTGACACTGTAGTTGATGCAGCAAGGTGCCACATGTTAATTAAAGTTAAAAATGCCAATGAAATGATAAAACCCTAATTTTTCAATTTTGACCTTTCTTTTTCTCTGTCGCATTTTAAGAATACATATGCAGAGCATTATTTAAAAGCCTCCGTATATTTGCTCCTATAACTACTTTCAGAAATATGAAGCTGCTACTTTATCTGTTACTTATAATAGTTTATATTTGTTGTTGCTTATGTCACTTAGAAAACCATGCGATTTCGTTATGCGAAAACTCAAATATATATATCATGTACCTATATTTAGAGAAAGTGTTTAATGGCATTGCTTCAAGTTTGGCATACTTATTTTACATTACATAATCTCTATTCTCACTGAAACAAAACTAAATATATACTTTAGAATTTTAAAGTGATCATTTGTGTGTCATAAACCTAAAAATAAATGTTAAAACTGCGCAGACTATAGCAAATGCCACAAGTAACGTATGTGAAGTTGAAAAGGAAAACTGGAAATTGTTCATGCAGATAACATAAGTTGCTTTTTGTAAATCTGTTCACATAGAACATACATTTAAAGTCCATAAATAATTTTGCTCAAAATCCAGGACGCTTTTCGTATTTAATTCTATGCATGCATCACATATTCTCATGTGTAGGTAAATATCAAAAGGGTAAAGGGTATAAACGGGGGGTAACTTCCCGGATTACGACCTACGCAGATCTATTGTCGCTAACATCCCCTAGCAGGCAGGGATGCGGTGAGGAAACCGCAGGGGGCCACAGGGCCGAAGCCAGATGGGCTATAGAGACGCGCGGAAGTTGGTAATAAGTGTTGAATTCTCTTCATTCAGGCGCCAGGCCTCGCCGAGGCGCCTCGCCATCCTGCGGGTCCGGTGTTCAATAAGCGGAGAACAGTGGCTCCCCAACGCCATCTAGTGCCAAGAACAGCGCAAGTATCCGCGCCATCTTTCCGGCACCGCCAAACAGCACGCGCCTAAAGGCGCACCTGAAAGACGATAAAGGAATGGAATGAAGGGAATAATGGAAAATAAATCGTGGTATGAAGCTATGCGCCTGGGTAACAAGGGGAAACCACGGAGAAACCTAAGTCAGAGTGCGCGGTCACCAGAGATCGAAAAGTATAATATTCATTGTGATTGTTCCATTGATACCTTCCCTTAAACGTTTCTGCAATAAATAGGAAATGTAATGTAGGAGGAAGAGAAAACATTGAGGTTCAGGTTCTTGGCCAAGAAATACGGCGCTCCCTCTCCAGCTAACGGATAGTGATAGTTTCGTCAGGCGGTGCATTTCCCTCGTTTTATGTGAAGGACGAATTCATCGACTTGATAATTGAGCGGAATGCTCGACACACATTCCTTCCGTCACGTGAGAGTGTCGAGATTATAAACAAACGTAATTGTAGTAATTTCTGTAGTTTCCCGAGAAAGATCACTGAAGGTTGTTCCTGCTTCGTCATTGGAGGCATCTAAAACAAATTTTTCTAAGGTCAGCGATGTTGCAGTGACATTGATTAGATGAATGTGGAACGTGACTAACCACATGCCTTTGTTTTTATTAATCTCAACCACAAGCATTATAACATATGCCAGGAAATCGGTGGACAATACGCTTCTTCCAGTAAGAAGGTATTCACCATTTCTGTACTTGTAGAGGAGCTGTTAGAAGTTATTGTTCATATTTAATCTTCAGTTAATTTTGCAATCCATATGACTTTGCTTTGCTTTACTTAAAGAAGTATTACATTGGAACCAAAACTGCACTGCAAGCATTCGTTTAAAACTCCCCTAAAAATAATAATAATTTAAAAAAAATAATAATAAAAATAAAAAAAAAAATAAACGTCGCCCCTTTCGTTGTGTTTGTCTGTGTGTGTGTGTGTGTGTGTGTGTGTGTGTGTGTGTGTGTGTGTGTGTGTGTGTGTGTGTGTGTGTGTGTGTGTGTTGTTTACGAAAGACAGACAGAGACAAACACAGAGAGATTGCGTACGTACCAAACTTCGGTTAAATCTTTTTAGGTTTGCAAGACAAAGCTTTTCTGTAAGTTCTCCCAACCTCAGATACCCTTTATAGCGAACATACTGGTTTTCTTATTTTTTGGAATAGCGCTACTCGACATTTTATTAGATATCATAGTTAAGAGAATCTGAGCTAACAAATATTACATGCATCGTTTACCATGTCATTCTCAATGAAATTAAGACTATAAAAGACAAAAATTGCTAATCGCATATAAGTGCAGAACTTCAACTATGCAGTAGTATAAAACAATTTTTTTTCTTAGTGTTAAGCATTTCAGTAGTACCAATGTTATTTCAATTTTCCCGATTAAAATTCCTCTCACCATCTGTGTCAGTCGTAAGAGGTGCAGTTCATTATCATCATCATCACCACCACCACCACCACCACCACCACCACCACCACCACCACCACCACCACCACCGCCACCGCCACTGCCACCACCACCGCCACCACCATCATCATCGTCTTCATCTTCTTCTTTTTCTTGTTTGCTTGTGCTTGTTACTAACGAATATAGCTGTTTCCTGCGCGTTTTGTACAATTCGTATTGTGTAATTCGAAAAAGGGGTAAATATTTAATTTTATCCAAGTTAGATAGGTACAGGCACCATTAATGAAGAGCATGCAAGGACCATTGATGATGAATAGGATAAGGCAATTAATGATTTGGCATCTTTTCCTTATGAAGGTTGAAACATTGCTTGCATATACGGAAAGGTATGGCATTGACTAACGAGTTAAATAAAAGCAATTTGTTAGGGCATTTTTGTGCATTTTCTTACTTCTTTTACAGATAAGTCATTTTTTGGCAATTTTTAGGTCGTTTTGAGCATTTTAACACTTTTCTGGAAGGTCGGGCGATTATTTGTACTTAATTCATTTTTTTAAAATTAAAATTCAGTATTTTTCCTTGTCAATACAATTTCTTGGATTTAAGTAAATGCTATGCTACCTCCTACCCCTATTTTTCAAGGAATGTAGTTAATGGACTTGCCCACACTCCCAAGGAAATTCCTATATCCAGGTAAACCGGCATTGTTGTGCTGTTAAGTGAGGTGATCAGTTGTTCCTAGCACCTGTACGAGCACCATAAGGGTAAAATGCCTAAAGTGAAGGGAAGTAATAGTGTAAAATTGAAGGCATTTGTTTCAAAATATGGAGAAAATATTTTTTCCACGGACGGTCATATATTATTCTGCAAGACCTGTGATGTGAGAGTGGCTGCTGAAAAACAGGTGTACGGTAGAACAACATATGTCACGGGAGAAGCATAAATGCCCCCTCTCGAGTTGTAGCATTCAAAGCAGAAGCTCCAGAAATTCAATTGCCCTTTTCACCTGTTTTGACTAGATGGGGAGCATGGCTCGAGGCTTGTAGTTATTATTGCAAGAATTTTGACGTTGTGAAGAAAGTAGTTGATTCTTTTGATAATGCCGAGACTGTGTCATTCAAAAAGGTGCAAGAACTGCTGGCTGATAAATTGTGGGTAAACTTTCTTACATAAACACCAATTTTGGATTCCTTCCTGATGCAATAACTTCTCTGGAAAAATCCCAAGTGACATTAATGGAACAGCTACAAATAGTGGATAAAGTAGTGAATGATTTGAGCCATGCATATGATAAAGTGGGTGATGCATTGGCATTGAAAATAAAGAAGTGTATAGGCAAGGTCAAGGGGTACAAAACATTGTGTTCAATTGGCAGTGCTTTGTCTGGTGAACAGTTTTCTCTTGCTGACTGTGAGCTAAATCCAGGAGATATTTCTTGCTCTCAGTATGCTCCAGTTGTTTTCGTTGAAGTAGACAGGAGCTTTTCTATTTATAAGTTAGTACTAGCAACAATAGACAGTCATTTGTGTTTGAGAATCTCCGCCAATTTGTGATTATTAACTACAACTCAAAATTGTTATAAAAATGCACTGAAATGTAATTTCTTCAATAAACGATACTCTAACATGTACATTTATAATTTTCTTTTAATATTTTGATTTTATGTTACATTTTATGTAACTTAGTAACAAAGTGAGTGCTTAATGTAATAGTGATGATGATATTAAGAATACAACAATAGGTAAGTTTAACATTTTTGGGGTCATCTTTTTGGGGCATTTTTTGTAATTTTTAGGTCATAAATGCATTTTTTATTTTGCATTTTTTACCAAATTATAAGTCATTAAATGCCTGGCCCTAATAATGAATAAAGAAAGTTGTGCGGCTGTTAGTCACCAGTTTTGTGAAACCTCATGACCTTAATGTTTATAGATTTCTCAACTAATCAACTACTTGCAAATATGTTAACACCGTAGCTGGACAAAAAACAGAAGGGAGAAGGATATTCCCAGCCTTTTCTGCGAAGCAACACCGTTTTTCCCCATTGTTCCGTAGCTAGAAAATAATGTCCCATTAGTATTAAAAAGCTACGTCAACCTGTAGCACCATATCCAGCGAATGGGACTATTGTTTTCCCTTGAACCATGCCGATGAATTCATGTTGATTGAACTTCGGTGTAAACATAAAAAGTAGCTAATGACGGAGAATGCTGTACTAAAGAGAAGCCTTCGCAAGTCCGTAGCCTTCTCAGTGGGTTGCTGTTAAAGGAATGCGGATGCAGGTATTGTCCTTTCGTGCTTGGTATTGCAACCATATCAGGACACATCGGAAAACTTGATCTTCCGAATACCTCACGAATTTGGCGATGGGTCGTAGGTTCGATGGCACAGTACATGTGTAAGCCGTAAGTATATCATAGTGTTTGTATAATGGATTGAAAATAATGTCAATCAAGTATAGAAATATTATTTACTGAAATGTTGGTGATAGAACTTTTCATCGTTCATGTTTAGAACGGTAGTTTTCGAGTGTGGTATGAACAGTCGAAGAGCTGCTTGACAGATAGATATCTGCTATAAGAGGCGAGGATACTTGCCATCTTGCTCACTCACATTATTACCCTCTGCTCAGGATGTCCTTTGTGGACAGTAGCAGTAGATATAGCTGTTTTGCGGGTGGATTTTGAGAGGCAGATATATTATATTTAAATGGAATGCATGGGGATGACCTACTAAAAAGTAATACAAGTTTTGGAAATGTTACGGAAGTGTGCTAACAAAGAAATTGTTTCCTGTTTTTCCTCTTTATCTGCATTTACCTAGCGCGAAAACCGCGAAAAATCCTTCAATCAGCTTGGTCGGCGCCGGTGGTTTGAACCTAGGACCTCCCAAATACGAATCGCACATGCTACCGTGGCGGCGCTTTTCTCAGTGTTGTACATACTATTTTCGGTAAATAATTTAAAAGTTTAAAATGTTACAAGTTTTATGATGGGGATCTTTTTCATATTAATCAGTTTCTATTTCTTGGAAGGTTAGTAGATATATATGAGAAAATTAATTTATTATAATTAAGTTGACAGCAAATTCAAGCAAATTATTTGAAATCTGTGCAAATAGTAATTGTCAAATCAGTCGTTGTTGCTAAAACTTCCTACTAACTGTGTAATAAGCTGAATGAAAGTGGCAATGCTGTACCTATCCGAAAATAAAGGCAGGTAAATAATATTTAATGGGAGTTGCCTATCAACACCACTAACCTAGTTAGGAAAATTTATACGACGGCGAAGGCGATTTAAGGGGCAAATTGCCGTCAGTTTGTACGGGCTTTTCAACAGCCTTTCAGGTGGTGATTATAGCTTGTTCGTCGTTACCTTGAAGGTGGCCGCCGATGAGTTTTGTTGCGCCAATCATCTCAACTATTATCTGCTTCTGAGAAGAGATTATGCGCTCGTTCCTCCTCTTCGCGCTCCGATAAATAATGTGACCATCTTTGTCAAGAGAGCAACAGTGATTCATGCTAACCTTATAAACATAAATTATTCAATGGTAGCCCGAGGCATATGTGCCGGAAGATATTAATCTGGCACAACTACTAGACGAAAACATATAAATCGTGCACCAGCCAGAAAAAAATAAACAATCAGTGGTTAAAAACTATTGGTCCTGGCATCGTAGATAAATATAGCTGTTGGTTTTTTATTGCTGTGGTCACCGCTTAGTTGATTTCCACCATGTATAACGAGGCAAATCATGATTTTGTGCTCTTAATTTGCAAGCATATACGAGAATGCTTACTTAGGAAATCCATGGTTAATCTTTCCTTTATGTTTACTACGTTTCCATGGCGAATTCAATGGTTTGTCAGGTTTGAATGCCGCACGGATTCATACGAAGCTCAACCACTGGATCCGATTCTCTTATTTCGTGGGATCGCATCGAAATTGTGTTGCATGGAAACACCTATCGTTTTCAATCCTCCGAAGATAACTTCTACTGTACTCGTTGTAACACGGTGCACGCTCATCATTTCGTTTTTTTTAAGGGAAATTGGTGAAATAAAAGAAAACATAGCCACTTTTATTGTTTCTATAATCTCACATAATATATTCTTTTCGAAAACATTCACTAACCTCAAACCATTGTTAAAACACGCAGAAGGCATATTTTTATAGGTTCGCCAACATAAACCCAGTGACCAACATAAAAGCTTGAATTATTTCTGGTTGAGCCTTGAATGTCCAAGCAATCTCATTTTTCTGATTGAATTCAACATGGAAACGCGGAAATGGAAATGGACTCGAGTCGAGATCAATTCCGCGGGAACGTAGTATATAGGACATATCACTACAATAAGAGCTTAGGTTCAAGAAGAATGAGTGCTTTATTTAAAATATATAGTACAATTGGTACATCTCTAATAGTATTTTTTTTTAAAAATTTTAGAACAGAGAAATCAGAAGAAATATTAATCAATAAAGACTTAGACAAGGGTGTCCAATATTTCTGTTAGTAACATAATCCAAAATTGGAGATAAATTGACGCAGGCATAAAAGCAGCTCGAGGCAAACATTTTAAATGTTTTATTGCATGCTGACGACGTAGTAATAATACAGAAAACAGAAGATGATCTACAACGTTCAGTACACCACCTTAACCAAATATGTAAAAATTATAATATGGAAATATCAAAACAAAAAACAAAAATAATGGCAAACTGGGGGAAAATACCAGGAGGGCTGAAAATAGTTGATGACTTGAACAGGTCTCCTCTTTCAGTTATTTAGGATGTAAAATTATAAATGAAAAGGATAAAGATACTGACCAAAAACTAACGAGATTCAAAATAATTTGTGCAACACTACACAATACCTTAAAGAATAAAATAAAACCTCAAACGGGAGTAAAATTTTATACCATGGCAATTCCTACATTACTTTATGGATATTAAAGCTGGGTACGAATACTAAGGACAATTAGTAGAATACAAAGTTGCGAAATGAAATTTCTAAAGAAAACAAAAGGATGTACAAGGGAAGACAGAATTAGAAATTAAGAAATAAGAAAGGAATTAGAAGTGGAAGCTGTGGACTCCAGAATGGATAGATACAGACGAGGTGGCTTGATAATGTTGGGAGGATGGAGGGTATCAGGCTGCCAAAAATCGCCTTCCAATATTCAACTAAAGGAAAGAGAGGCGTAGGGAGGCCGAGAAGGCGATGGAAGAAGACACTGTAAAGACGCACCAGGCAATAGCCTAATCCATGAAGTGGAGAAATATTTCGATCTCGTAAGATACCGTTCGGTAGAAAAAGCTCTTATGATAAATACAGCAGTACATTTATCAACAGAGAATAGCGTACAATAGCACACACAAGGACAAGACAACTAACATCAAAACAGTCTTAAAAAATCACATGACTCAACCAGGATGGCATTTTTCTCCCAATTGAGAGTGTTGACACAAAGGGAATATACAGCAGCAGGCTGTAGGTCTGGCGAGTCCCGCGAGTCCGTTATACTCCATTTCTGGCTGCCTTTCCATCTTGTTTTTCACACCCTGCTGATTTATGTAACGCGTGTTGCATATTGATGACCAGCGGAAAGAAAATACAGTTTGCCACCGTAGTTGTAGAGGATGAATAAATTATTGTAATATATCGCTATTGGCTACTTCACGCTTTGGATTAGTATTTGCATTTCCTCAGTCTGTCATCTTGGTGTATGTGCATTGCGTGTTTGTGTGCTCGCGCGCGGCTACATGTCAAAAATCCTGTAAGAAGCTTACTTCAGAAGCTTTAATTTGGCTGTTTCCCTTATCGAATGTGGATTATGTAAATAAAAGAGAGCCAGTGACAGTTAATGATGGTTTAAGGCAAGGTTCTCCCTTATCAACTGCACTTTTTACTTTCTCTACTACGTATAGTAAGCAGAGGAAGTATTGTATTCCACCCAAAAATTCGATATCGAGATTTCACCAGAAATATATGCTTTGAAACTATTAGCAAATAAATCCAAAACTATGGCTTTTAGAGGAATGAATCCTGTTAGATCAAAAATAGTGGTAGACAATATAATAATTTACTAAGTATTACACTTCAAGTATATATGATGTAATATCTCGTACCAGGTAGGAGGCAATGTCATGGAGAAAATAATAAATTCAACTATAAAACAGGCACTTTAAAAAGAACAATAAAAATAAAGCCCGTAAAGACTCCATAGGTAAATGGTGTAAATCTATGGCAGTACCTACCAACTCTGATCTATGGTTCAGAAACATGGACATTAACAAAAAGATATATGCAGTACAAGAATGCAGATATTAGAAATGAAAAATCTAAAAGTAATAGCTGGGTGCACTAAACAGGATAAAAACGTAATGAAGGTACCCGGAAAGATATTATTGCTAACAATTGAAATCAGTAGGAAAAACATGCTCAAATGACGAATAATAACAGAATTCCTAAAATACTCATAACGGCAGAAGAAACCAAGGAAGATCGAAGAAAACATGGGCAGACCAAATTGGAGCCAAAACGGATTGAAAAGTCAAAACCGTGAGGCAGAAGGAGGAGGAGGAGGAGTAGAAGAAGAAGAAGAAGAAGAAGAAGAAGAAGAAGAAGAAGAAGAAGAAGAAGAAGAAGAAGAAGATGATGATGATGATGATGATGATGATGATGATGAAGAAGAAGAAGAAGAATTTTTATTATATCTTGGCCCTCTATGTACCCTCTGTGATATTCTGCCACCAAGAGACAGGAGGTTTGAAAAGATTAACTCTAATATACAGAATTTTGAGCTCGAAGATACCTATTGTTACATAGAACTCCGGTCGTCAAAGCCTTTGTTGTTTTATTAATCTAATGACTTTGTAGGTCAAACTTCAGAAATGGTTACTTCGCGTGTGAGTGTCAAAGGGATATGACGTAGTATGGCGAAGCTCTTTACTGTATTTGTAAATTCTTGTTTTGAAGCGAATGCGGCATAATTTGCTTATTGCAAAACACATTGCAGGATCTTTGCAAGTTACGAGGTATGGAAGTCCCCATTCTTGCTTTATAGCATAAACTTTCGTGACCATTGTTGTTTATTATTACAGTATTTATACCTTAAGTCACGTCTTAAGGATTTTATCTCACTAGCTAATCCTTAAGACATGGCTTAAGCCATAAAATATTGCCCATTCTTCCTTAAACGTTCGACCACCTCGTGTGGGGTAGATATACCTACATCTCGTATACCCCTGTGTTCGAGTTCCTACGCAGTTCAGCGAGTGGACGAACGTGCCACTTCTTTGTAATTGTAAGATAAGTAGTGGGCGTTAGAAACTTGTCACTATATATACAACATATTGCGGAACAGCTATACGGAAATAATTTGGACTCTAGAAATTAATTGCCTTCACTTACGTCATTCATTGTAACTAAAGAAAGAGGGCCAAAAGAAATTGTAATTAATGCTTTAGCTTATAACACATATTTAATTTGTAGGAAAGTAAGTTATTTTTGTGTACTTTTATGAGTAAAGTTATATTTAAATGAATAACACTGATTATAGTGTATATTTTCAAGAAGTAGGCCTTTATTTCTATTTATTTGTAATTGACACTTGATTAACTATAGAATTACCTGACTAGTTTGTACAAAAGTTTCCAGTTTTTGATTTTCCTTTCCTATTTATTGCTTCTGTTGTCCACCTCATCATTTTCTTTGGCAATCTTCCATCTTCCAGGCGTAGGTATTACTTGCCCATACCATATGGGACGTCCCAAAAGCACTACTGCGACAACGCTTTGTATGTTGTGCGAGATGGGAAACTGATAGGCTTTCAAACGGGAACCCGTGTCCGGAAATGCACGGTTTGGACGCTGGAGAGTGTGAACGTTTGAGAAGGAACGGTTGTGATAACTTGTTAACATTTGTTTTGGTATCTTAACACGGAAGGTATGCAACCCTTTAACCACCTGTGTACTGGAATGAACGACCTGAGCATAATTATCATTTCTGCGCATGCGTATAAACAGCAGATAACATATTTCATTAAATAGGTAAAAAGATACATTTTGTTTGTTAAAGTCGGTGTCAATTGCCAGATCATATCGTTGCCGCCAGTGTGCCGGAATTTCGTTCCACAGGGGTTGTTTTATATACCACTAAATCTACTGAAATGGTGCTATCGCTTTTAAGCACACTTAAAAACCATCGGTCTGTGCCACATTCGAATCCAGGACCTTGTGACCAGTAGACCTGGGCTCAGCCAGACCCACTGTTATGTAGGGAAGATGACCTTTATATGGGTGACGTATTACTGGACAAACCCACCAAGCGTATTGATATAAATTGTGACATTAGTGTAGTAACGTAGGGAAGTAAATATTTGGGGTAAATATTAGTAAACGTGCTTTGGAAGTCCCACAGAGTGCGGATCCGTCATAGGGGATACTGCGCGTGCTCTGGAAGATAGAAAAATAGAAGATTCTGTGGTACTTGGGCTGAACACAACTGTTCGCAAAGTGACTTGCTCGTCAATTGTTGCTTTGTTTTAGTTTCCCTCCTGAGAAGGCTACAGTGGACAGTGGAAGTGATGTTCATGATTTATAATTATTCTAGCTAACCTTCCTGCTGTTACTTCCAGATCTCTTGTTACCGAAGTCAACATTCCTGAACTAGGCAGCGTATTAAGAACATGATAATATTACCATTGTTGTCTCTTCCACAAATAATTTAAGCAATGGTAAAATATGGCTAGCATTGGCAGTGTTTACTAATATCCCAGTTCCTAGAAGAGTGGAAACAGCAAAATTTGCCGTTATTAGGTGCAATTTTCCGATACTTCGGCCGATTGGCCGACTTATACGTCGGCTGTCCCACTTATCGTCCATAGTTTCTTCTTTTTTCATGACAGAAACTGTAGTATTATAAGTGAGCATCATCTTCTATAGTAATCCTGGGGGGATGAGAAACACGTTTATTAGAAAACAAGATCGTGACAACAGCAATAAAGGCCCATAGACTTACGGTATTCTACGCTGAAACCTTGTAACACCGATTTCGGCCCACATTTTAAAACTGTGTCCGTGAATGCAACTATGAACTTCATTTGTTTATATTTGGACCCAAAAATATGGAAAATACAATCATTAGTTTTATAGACAGTGCAACAGTTGTTTCTACAGTATCACCTAGCGACACAACGCACAAGTTGTGGATGCTGGAGCAATTAAGGCATACAATCTTTCTACACCTTGTGGCTTAGTGGAAACAAACACCTAGCAGACTAAAACATATGTACCGAAACTAAACAGTACGTCACTGGATCGTTGATACAGGCTTCTTGATGGTTTACTTCGAAAGAAAACAGGAGTTGCAGCAGGTGCAACAAAACGGTTCAGTGCCTGGCTCCGTAGCTCAGTCCGTAGGGCATGTAAGTGCTGTGTTAGGGTTCCCGGCTTCGATTCTTGGCTAGGGGATGGAAATATTTCTCTAACTTCTCCAGCGTCTGGAAGTATGAATGTGTGTATGATCTAATGTACAAAAGTCTAAAGACTAGGAGTTGACAGCATTGCATATGTTTCAAAGGAGAGGCCACCGATATGACCATTGGAGTTTAAGGCGTGGTATAAATGGAACAATAACAAAAATAATAAAAGCATAAAAGGGTTGTGTCTTCATACCATCTTCTTAACGCGTAGTGTGGTCAACTGCGGTTTAGGCCATGAATATTACTATTTTTACTCTCTCTTTCTCTCCAAGTACATATGATAAAGTACTTGCATTCTGCATCTATATTTCATCCTAAATACACCTTAGGAAATGCCAAGAATCCAAAAATGCGTCGACGAGTTTCTAGAAAATTGCCTCACTTTAAACACCGCATTACATTTAACAGTTTTCATCGTTTCTTATTTTCTCAAAAATTGCTTAAAAATTGATTGAAATATTTGAGAAATTGGTATGGCCAGTAAGACATAAAGCTTAAAATCCCTTTGTAGAGCTATCTTCAGCCAAATGAAATGTTATGTAATCTGTGATGTAACTTAGAAAATCTAAAAGATCCACAGAAGCTTATAAAAGGAAGGGAAAATGTAGAGCTAATTAAAATATACTTACAGTTGGAGTCTCCCCCCCCCCCCTTCTCTCTCTCATCGTGTTAGCCGCTTTCTAAACACTCATACTTGAATGTTTACCTGCTTCCAAGTGTTTAAGCTAATGCGTCATCTAATGGAACGTTTTTATGAATATGAAATTATTTTTTAATCCCTCTTAGTTTATAGGTAATAAAAATGTACTTATATAAGTAGCTCTGTTTCCTCATCGTGCATTGCCTAACTTTAAATCACTTCTCTACAGACATTGATCGTCAATAACAAAGTGAATAGACACACACATGTTTGGATTCCTGAGTATCAGTAATTGGAGAACGTCACACATTAATTTGTTTAGAACAGAAATGTTAAAACTGAGTGGAATGGGTCTGGTGGTAGCGTCTGCGGCCCACATTCGGGAGATCCCGGCTTCAAATCCCGTGGGCCGACCAATCTGCCTGGAGTTTTTCGTGCTAAAGCAAAACTGGTAAAAATACACGTGTCCACATGGGGGTTAGTTATTTGTATTTTAATACAGATGAAGCGTATTGTTTTGGTTTTTAATTATCTCAATATCTGGGTGTTGTGACATGGGTTTACAAGTCAATAAACTAAGCGCAGTGAAGATGGATTTATTAGGTTATTAAGTTCTGTGACCTCAGATCAAATAAAAGCTTCAAGAGAGCAGAAAATCATGACCCTCAGTAACCTTTCAAATAACGCATAAAGTTTAAGCTTGACAAAATTTGAATACATTTCACTTTATTAGTTTCTGGTTCCATATTTCTGAAAATTTAATTTTACATAATCTAAAATTAGATGTGCACTTGCTTACCTCTTGTAATAACCGAGGGAACAACAATGTCATGTTCCTTTTAGCCTCCCAGTATTTAGAAGTCATATCTAGATGATATGGAAGAAATAAATAAGGATCAAACATGTGTTATTCCGCATATATGAGGCCCATCAGTGGTATTTGATTGTTTTAACCACGTAAAATGTGTATAGGTAAACGTTATAAGGTAGAATCAGAAATTCAAAATTCAGTGCCATAACCATTGCTATGAATTTAATTGGTATTTGTTTGGGATCCTACCTTATAATATGTTATTCTTTACATTTCCCTGCCAAATTCCACATCCTATTGTTAGTTGGTTCCGAGTTCACACAAAACGTGTGTACAAAAGATTCTCCTATTCTCATTGAAACAGATTAAAATGTTGTTGTTTAACGCGCTGTCAATTGCCAGGATTACATCAGCGTCGCCGGTGTGCCAGAATTTTGTCCCGCAGGGAATCGGATCGAAATTTTGTAGCATGTAAACGCCTACTGGATTCAACTCGATTTGAATCCGCCAGATGCTAACTTCCTGCACTTATAACACGCTGCACGTTCGTCATTTCGTTTTCTTAGCGAAAGTGGTGTAATAAAATACAACAAAGTCACTTTTATTGTTTCTATAATCTGGCAATATATTCTGCTCAAAACATCCACTAACATTAAAAGCTTGTTAAAATACGCAGAAAACGTATTTTTTACAGGTTCGCCAACATAAACCAAGTGACAACATAAAACCTTGAATTATTTATGTTTGAGCCCTGCGTATCTAAATCGATCTCATTCTGAAGCGCGGATTATATCACAAATCGATTTCAATTCCCATGGAAGCGTAGTAAATGATGTTTAAATTGGAATTAGTAGTAAAGCAAAAACAAGAATAATTAATAATGATAATGATGATGATAATAATAATAATAATGGTAATAATAATAATAACAATAACAATAACAACAATAACAATAATAATAACAATAACAATAACAACAATAATAATAATAAAATAATAATAATAATAATAATAATAATAATAATAATAATAATAATAATAATAATAATAATAATAATAATAATAATAATAATAATAATAATAATAATAATAACAGCAACAGCAACAGCAACAATTGCATTTCTACGGGTTAACTGAAACAAAAATAAAACAAAAGATGAATGAACATATGGCAAAGAAACCGCATTATTGCTCTTCTGCAGGTTACACTGTGTTATACCGATAGAAAAAAGAGGAAGGAATAAGAGAGAGAGAGAGAGAGAGAGAGAGAGAGAGAGAGAGAGAGAGAGAGAGAGAGAGTATAAACACCTTACTAGAAGTTGTGATTTATCATTCAAACACACCTGTAATGTGAGGAATTTCGTCAGTGGTTAACATTTCTATTTTTTGTCGTTTCCTGTACAGCAGACAACGCGTTTTGCATATAAATTCGTCCAAGTCAGCGATAATTTTCCATTTTCCTCACGACTTGCAAAGATAAAGGCTGGCAAATTACCGGTTGTCTAATTGATCGCCCATGTTGATTATCTCATACTGGGAGAACCTGTATGGCGTGACGTCAGGCTAAGTATATGTACCTACACACAGTTGACGTCACATTTACATCTTTCTTACTTTGTTGCTTCTTAAAAGTTTTAAGTTTCCTGAGAAACGTCCCTGTAAGCGATTTTCCTTTTACACCAAAACGAAAAGAAGTTATAAGTTTAGGTTAGGCAACTGATGGATTCATTGCTGTTTGAGAAAACGAGCTGCTCATGAAAAGTGTGGTACCTACATAAGTGCCTTCTAATCAGAGAAATTTTGTACGGCGTAGAGTATGTAACGACCAATAAACATAATTAATTTTATATTATTGAGTGTTATAACTGGGAGCGAAGCTTCATACAGGAAACGGCAGGCTGTACTCATCGTGTAGCGAGCGTATTCATTATTATTATTATTATTATTATTATTATTATTATTATTATTATTATTATTATTATTATTATTATTATTATTATTATTATTATTATTATTATTATTATTATTATTATTATTATTATTATTATTATTATTATTATTATTATTATTATTATTATTATTATTATTATTATTATTATTATTATTATTATTATTATTATTATTATTATTATTATTATTATTATTATTATTATTATTATTATTATTATTATTATTATTATTATTATTATTATTATTATTATTATTATTATTATTATTATTATTATTATTATTATTATTATTATTATTATTATTATTATTATTATTATTATTATTATTATTATTATTATTATTATTATTATTATTAGTATTAGTATTATTATTATTACTTTATTTATTTAACCTTCTTGTTTAACTACGTTTCAATGTCTTAATAACAAGGCGGCGTTAGCTGTACGTTCGTTGATTCATATGATTCAGTGTGTCAATAAGTGTCCTTAGTCGCTCAGTTGCCTTCCGGCACTATGTAATATAAGATTTGTTTTAGTTTTTCTATAAGTAGGGTTAATTAGCATATGACTGGGGTGGATCAGGAGAAAAGGAAGAAAAAATAAAGAAAGTGAGAAAGAACAGTCAGATAGACCAGTAAATGTATATAGAATCTGAGAAAGCTCAAATGTGAGTCACAGACGCTACCAGTTACACCTCCCTAACCGTGACTTCAAGGACACCGAAAAGGGAATTTGTGAAGTAGTTTGAAATCGCAGTGCCACTGTTTCCTTTCCTGACTGTACAACATATTTTCCAGGTGCTGCTAAAGGTGTCGTGCATGTTGCATACTTAGTGATTCGACGAGCGAAGGCAATATCGTCGCCACTGCGCTTTTCTATCGAAAACAAATGCACCTATTTCTATATGGTTGTTTATTCAAAATAGTCAAAAACTTGGCTCATATTTGTGATGCAATATGAGTTAGATGTATTTCAAAATGTAGGTGCAAATCCTTAGGAGAATAAAAGATACGACATTGTAAATACAAGAGCTATAATTTGAGAGTAAGTTCATTTAAGGTATAATTAGACGGTGTCTGTAACATTTGTCCATTTTCCAGCACAGGAAGCGAAGAAAGAATCATACCACAAGGTATGACCTGCTTCAATAGGAAAATTTGATACAAAGTATTAAGATGCTTGGCTATCTACACCTACCTTTTCAGCAGTTGAATTGTTGCTTTTGATCGTAACGTGGCAGCAGATTGCTTCCACTTCTAAGCCCGCTGCAAAATATATTTAGTTGCTATAATACATAGTGTAGTGAATTTCTAATAATGCAATGGAAGCGAATTTGTTTTCTGTTTCAATATTCAATATTATACGCAATTACAACTTAGACATTTTTCTTCACTTGCTGAACGTTTGTTGTGTGCTAGTTAACGTTTATTCCGTAGTTATATGTTCTAGTATATCTTCGAAGTTCATTCGCAACCTGCGTGATACTAAATAGTCGAGCATAAATAGAAACCAAAGGGACTACGATTCTAAGGAAAAACGATGCAGAGGCCCCAAAGGTTATCTCCAATTACCTTTACATCTCTCTTCTAGTTCATACTGTCATTAACTCAGGAGAATGTCTTCGTCCTTGAACGTGCAATCGCGCTGTGGAGTGGGGAGCCTCTTGGTATGATGTAAGCCGAGTAACACCAACTGTTCAAAATCACTGTCTACAAGGCAGTTGAACTGTAAGCAGTGCCAGTGTTGTTATAATACAAGGATGATTTATGAAGAAATGACAGATTTATTTCTTTAATTGTTTCAAAACGAGTTATGCTAGCGACAACCTATTACGAGCATAATGCAAAGGAATTTTGGGAAATCATTTACCTCTATAGCAAATGATGAAAATGTCCTCTATCCTGCTTGAGGCACAACTCAACGCGTCGTTCCATGTTACGGGCCACTCGTTGGAGGTTTCTGTAGTCAATAGCTTGAATCTCCTGTGTAATCTGCTTCAGATCGTCCAATGTCTGGGGACGTGTGGCATGAACCTTGTCTTTTAAGTAAACCCCATAGAAAGAAGTTCGACGATGTCAAATCCGCAGATCTCAGTGGCCACAAATTCCTGGAAATTATCCGAACGTCGAAGAAACTTGCAATTAGTGCCATGGAATCATTTGATGTAAGCGCCATTCTGCTGAAAATATCCTTGACTCAGCTCTGCATAGTCTAGTTGCTCAGAAGCTACATGAAAATCCGTCGGTGCTCTACAGTGTTCACATTGTTTTAAAAAATGGTCCAAATTCCGATTTTAACCGGGTGCCTAGGTGCTTCATGAATAACATGTGGATTTTCGCTGAGACAAATACATTATGCCAATTATAGGAACGAAATATTGGATGTACATTATTAGTATTCAAATTCAGTTTCTTCCCGAAATGCTGTACGAAGATTTTCAAGAAAATCCCCATATATAAAACCATCCTTTACGTCGGAAAACATTTTTTTCTTAAAATTTTCTTAAAGGGTTTATGGAAAGTGCAATGTACTTAGATGCTTATATCATCCAAAAATGTTATCTTGAGCGTAAAACTAAATTTTATATTTAACCGACACACACACGCACACACACACACACACACACACGCACGCATAGATATACAAACACCTCATTACAAGTCCACCTCTGTAGCCGATGGTAGAGTTTCTGCCTCACGTCCATGAGGTCGCGAGTTCGAGTATAGCTTTAGGGTGAGTTATCCCGATAAGGTTTTTCCCGAAGTATTCCATTATCCTGAGAAGACGAATGTCGAGTAACTTAAAGCTCTATGGACCTCGGGTTCATTTGAGCAGAGTTTCACCCATTTCATTCATTCACCGTCCAATATGAAACTAGGTTAGAGGACGTTAATAAAAAAAAAGGGGGGAGGAAACACCTTATTACTATATAAAGTCGGCTTGTTTTATAAACAGTTATACGCGATTTAAAGTAACGAAAACCGTATTACCTAATTGGAATTGTTTCTAAGCAAATATTTTTGGTGGGTAGTTTAAACTGGATGAATAATGTAATTGGGTAGAGAAAGTCTTGTAGTGGGATACAAAAGAAGTTTAAATGGCGTTTTCATGATATACAGAACTGGAAAGGGGAAAATTAATGAGAGAGAGAGAAAGTGGGAGAGTGAGAGAGTGTGTAATTCTTTAGCCAACTATTCCTAATATCCGATGAATGCAAAGATGTGTGTGTAATTATTATATTTTCTTTTATTGTTTGCTTCTGCTCATGTATGTATTTTGCTAGTGCAGAGCACTGTTGGATGCTTCACCTTGTGTTTCTTGTGCTAGGTAGATACTTCAGTATGGTCGTAGGAGGATACTTCATTTTGTGTGCATGTTTTTCCAGTCTGATGTCATTCACTATATTGGCAACTCATGCAACTTCTATGAGATCACTTCATTCTGCTGTGCTGTGGTGGTCCTCAACTGCGTATATTACCTTTACATGCACGACTGTGATCGCTAAGCTGATAGGAGGTGCAAGACGATTTCTCATACCCAGGGCCTGGGTTCTGATCATACGTACGCAGCTTTCCTAAGCTTGTCTAAGTTGTGCTTTGTTTTTCTTGAGGAAGTTTTTCTCCTTTTCTTCCTCACTTTAAACAGCGCTTTTTTCTATAACTTACTCTTTCTCATACAAATATCTGAGCTTTTTAGAATCTTTTAAGATAGCTTAATGAAAGGATATATTTTTAGTTTCTCTACTAAGTGTGGCAAGTAAGAGAAGTATCGCGTTCGATCCACAAACTCGAAATTTCAATGGAAATATGTTTTCAGGTTCCTTGAATCCAAAAAAGGCATTTTTAAAAAACGGTCCGTGTGTGTTTGTGCGCGCGCGTGTGTGTGTGGTATTCAAGATTAATATCTTACAAGGATGCGACACGAAGATATTGAACAAAATTCCTCCACCCTAAACTACGCTTTAGACGGAACATTTTTCGAATGTTTCAATTTTCTCATAAAATGCCTTTAACGATTTTGATTAATATATTTAAGACATTTTTATGTCAAATGAAATGTATATTTTGATTTTTTTAGCTAGAGTCCATGTAGTCTTGTTTACTCTTGACGATTTCTGCATAACTGGTAAACCGTAGGAGATAGACCAAATCATACTATACAAAAATATAGATCTCTTTAAAACGCACAATATATTTCCAAATGCATCTATCGTGAAGTGCGCCATTTCGGAGATATTCTTTGTTATATGTGTGAGTTTGCAATACTTATTCTTAGGTGGAAGGTCGTTATTCATTTTTTATCTCTTCGCCGTCCAAAGAGAACGGAATTTCAGAGCATTCATATAGCGACCAGCTTTAAAAGATTTTACTAGCGCTCAAAGCCTGCTGTATTCCCATATTCCTGTTGCACCTACAAGAAAATTGGGAACAAGATAATTTCTGCAAATGTTTATCTCGACTAACTTGAGGTAGCTAGAAGAATATGTGTTTGTAAGAACAGTTTGTGTAAGAGCAGAGATAATCATGTGAGTGCAACACGTCAGATTTTTGCTCTTCTACTCTGCTTTAGTGTTTGTGATATGGTTGGTTATATTTTTAAAAAGTAATTGCTGTACATTTTATAGACATTGTAAAATAAATATTATCCAATAAAAGTAGCTCGGTGAATTTAGAAGTGCTGCATCTGCATACTGCAACAATTGCGGTGTTATATAAGAAGTTTAAGATGATGGGTCATGTAAATTTAACATGGCGGACTTTTTCTAACCTTACTAGAGGAGGGTGGAGACGGAGCCAATTTTGTTATATTTTGTCTCACATCCAAGCTTCGAAGTAAAGGTGTTTATTCCCTTGACATTAATTTTTGTGCGAAGTTGAATGGCGATTTAATAAAAAATTTCTGATGTGTGTACTCACACATACTTCTCTATTCACTCTTGTACAAATTATTGATATGTTTATTCTTCTATCTCAGCGATGACCAACTTTGTCTCTTTGGAGACGCTTACGTAGTTAGCAGATATACCCCTCATTCCGCCTTCAGTCGGAGGGTATCCAGTGACGGTCACAAACAGGAGATGTCATACCTCATTTTATGGGAATGTGCTCAGAAGACCTCTTCATTCTGGATGACTTTTGCATAAGAGACAGACAAAAACTTACTAAATAAAAACATGGATCTCGTTAAAATACACAATTTATGTGAGATACTTCTTTTTTCTTTTGAGTAAACCATTTCCGAGAATTGTTTAAATTTGCGAATGCCTTTTACTTTTCTCAAATAGGAATATGATATTCGTTTTTGTTATCTCTTGGCCTTGCAAGAAAAACATCAGTAGATGTTATTGCATAAGATTTGAAAGTACTTTCGTAAATCAAACGCAACGTACACCTAACCAAATTGCCACTGCAACACAATGCACGTCTGAGTGCTAAAAGAGTGGCACAGTCCGCATAAAGTGGAAGGAGGTAAATTTAACCTTCTCTCTTTCCCAAACGTTGAAAATCGCTGTTCTATCTCTCATATTAATCGAGTAAATGTTTATAGGAATGCTGTTAGTACACATTTCCGCAATTCATATCAAGAATGTTTACGTAAGCAATGCGTTTTAAGGCCCTCCGTGTGTGTATGTGTGCCTGTGCGTGTGTGTAAAACGTTAGATGGGGGTATGCGTTGAGTGTCTGAGAGAGAGAGAGAGAGAGAGAGAGAGAGAGAGAGAGAGAGAGAGAGAGAGAGAGAGCGAAGTGGATTTATTTTAATCAAATATACTACTACCAAGTATTTATATAGACATACTTTTCCTGCAGGTGTCGCCTAAACTTTACCTAAATCTGAAAACTGGCGAGCTATATTTTGTTCACATCAGTTTTGTTCATATGCATGAGCAGTTTTGCTCTAGACGAAGAAAAAATGTAAGCTTTGACTTGAGTGATGCTTAGTAAAAGCAAAATGTTCTTAGAAGTATGTTTATCTTTTGTGTATGGAGTGCTGAAATTCGAGGAAGCTTCTCAGAGGGTACGTTTCCAAGAATATAAACCAATAACGAAGTTTACACTACAATCACTATAGATTTATGACTTTCTGGCGGTGCTACTAGATGTAGAACTTCTCATTTAGGCAATGAACCCTATCAACAAGCGCAAACTATTCCAGGCAAACATGCATACACCTCCTCATAGAAATGTAATAATAATAATAATAATAATAATAATAATAATAATAATAATAATAATAATAATAATAATAATAATAATAATAATAATAATAATAATAATAATAATAATAATAATAATAATAATAATAATAATAATAATAATAATAATAATAATAATAATAATAATAATAATAATAATAATAATAATAATAATAATAATAATAATAATAATAATAATAATAATAATAATAATAATAATAATAATAATAATAATAATAATAATAATAATAATAATAATAATAATAATAATAATAATAATAATAATAATAATAATAATAATAATAATAATAATAATAATAATAATAATAATAATAATAATAATAATAATAATAATAATAATAATAATAATAATAATAATAATAATAATAATAATAATAATAATAATAATAATAATAATAATAATAATAATAATAATAATAATAATAATAATAATAATAATAATAATAATAATAATAATAATAATAATAATAATAATAATAATAATAATAATAATAATAATAATAATAATAATAATAATAATAATAATAATAATAATAATAATAATAATAATAATAATAATAATAATAATAATAATAATAATAATAATAATAATAATAATAATAATAATAATAATAATAATAATAATAATAATAATAATAATAGTAATAACAGTAATAATAGTAATAATAAAAGATAGTAATTTCTGATATCAACGTCTACTTCTAAAATATTACTGTTTGTGGAGTAAGACAATAATGACCACGAGGTTATTTAGGACAGGAAATTAATAGACAGAACATTTCGTTTATTAACCTCCTCCTGCAACGTACCTCTTCCTAATTACCGTCTTTCCGTTACTGATTAGTGGTTAGGGCGAGAACGGCAGGGCATGTAATGAAAAAATTGAGGGGTGCAAAAGCCATTAGATTTATTTTCTTAAGCGCTTCAACAGAAAGTTACCCCAAACCAACTATATTGTCCACAGTACATTAAAATACATTTGCACTGCTTTGCATTCTGCAAGCATTAACCGGAAAATGGGTAATTTTGCTGAAGGTTTGTATAAGCAGGGATACGAGTTCTGTTTTAATTCCTTTGCCGTGACTTTCCGTTCCCCATTTCAATGCCACCTCATCTCAGTCAGTCCTTTAGGTTCACGGCGATGACGTTGGTGTGATTGTTCTACCTGATTATATTTGCGCGCCGTAAATGCATCTCCTTTCATAAAGTTGGCAACTACCGTTAAAAGTAGTTTTAAAAACGTTGTATGGTTTCATCCGCACCTTTCTATGGTAGTGGTAGACGGCAACAGCGCCGAGGATGCGGACAGGCAAAACACCACACGGGTGTTCTCCCGTTCAGTATTATAAAATCATCCAAATTTTGCTAATTTCTGTACAAAATCAATTGTAATTTGTAGAGGGTTAAAAATGCTGCTACTTTTAGAATAGTGAACTTCGTCTACAAATGTCAAATTATATTTAAATCTGGATTACATCAGGACTATTTATGTGTAGAGGCAAATTAAAGATTCAGTATTTGTTAGATGAACAAATAGCAAAAAATAAACCAAAATGTCGTACAAACAATTTTAAGAGTATTTGTTTGCACATTTCAAATTTGGTTTATATAAATGCAAAATTAAGGGTGTTTTATTAAATATATCATCAAAGGTGTACGGCTTTTCGGAAGAATTGCTATAGTAATAAATTGATCAGCCATGGGAAGAATCAATTAGTGCATTAGGAGAGCAGAGTATTTTTAAGTTCTACGTCGTGTGGCAGCGCAGCTTACGCAGATCGATTTCTCTTGAATCAAATATAGGTAATTTGTACGAGCATATACACATGCAAGTGGCGATTCAAGAGACAGCCTATTTGAGTGTCCAATAGACGATAACATATGGACCAGAGACTATAAATAATCTGAGCTGCATGTTGGAATATCGACTTGTGTAAACCGCACTGCCACACGACGTGCAACTTAATGTACTCAATCATTTTTCCATGCCTGTACCAATGTTGCTGCATCGTCACCACATACAGCGTACATTTATCAATTTGTCTATGGTTACATACAATCTTTGCAATGCTTCCATTTGAGGGGTTGTATAATTCAGAGAGCAACTGGAAGTGAAGTGAAGTGAAGGTGGAAGGAAAAATAAACGTGAGTGAAACATTCAGGAAGACGCCCACGCTGTACTTAGATTCTCTCTCTACAGAGGAAACGCAAATGTGTTTTATGATGTGCTTGACTTGAAAGGTGGGCTAGCCATGTCCACATTGGTTAATGAAGTGCAGTTCCTTGATAGAACGCTTCCGTTCTCTTTACTGTGTTGCACCTGTTTGGCGTTCGCTGACCGTAATGCGTGAAACAAAAAATGTAATTACTTGAGTAACTAGCAGAACGCGTACCTCCGCTTGCATCACTGCGTTAAACGAGGATATCCCCCTGTTCTCTCCCTTCCTTAGTTATATCGCCCTCTCTACCGAGAGAGATGACTCTGGTAACGTGTGAGCTCACGGGATGTCACAAGTTCGACTCATGTCGGACCAGCCACTCTGACCTTGGGTTCTTTCGTGGTTTCTCGAGGTGGGTAGGTGTTCCTTTCCCCATCCTTTCCTTTCATCTGTTTCAAAGACTATAGCAGGCATGCCGTTCAGCACACTATCGTGCATGCCCCGTTTAACGTAACGTGACAAATCGAAGCGGATTGACTATTATGGACCTGCGTTTGCCATTCAGGCAGGTCAGCGGCATGACATTCAGTGACGCTTCTTAAATATGCCCAGTACTCAGTTTCGGACGATTAATTCTTTTTCGAAGATTATAGCCGAATGTTGACAGGCTGGTTGCTGCAAAGATTCCAAATCATGATAAAAAAAGATGAATTTACTGTAGTATTAATATTGTATTACAGCCAAATAACAATAAACACGTGGTTTTTCAAAATTATGGCGATTCTTACATGCTATCAGGAAAGAATGAGTGATATGTTGTAGTAGTCATATTGTATTACAGTCAAATAATAACAATAAATACAAGGTTTGTCAAAATAATTACGATATTTACATGCTATCGGGCGTCGCCACTGGCCCCAATCGTTGTGGCTTGTTTATGTAAAAGTGGCTAGGGTAGCTGGGATAGGTATACTAAAGCGCGTTCCACCCTTAAAAGACAGTACACGTTAAATGGAGCGCAGTGTTGCAACATGCACTAGTTGCGAATCTTTCTCCGCGAGCGACTCGAGGTGGCCTGAGTCCTGTACTTAGTCCTTCAATTGCTGCTTGACGAGACGGCCACTTTTAACTTTGATATCCCTCCCTGCCTTTGTCACTGTATGGCCTAAATTTACAAATGACTCGTCTGTATAAACAATTGATTTCCCCTGGTCCCTAAACCTTTTTATGTTTTTTAGATATTTATGTCGCCATCTGATGATATCGATATCGTCTCTTTCTATTAATATGTACTTGTTACCCCTTCTTTCATGTTCGAACCCCAAATCAGAGTGACCCTTGAGAAATTTGGTAGGGTCTCATCACTGTTGAACTGTGACAAAATTATATTCAGCGTGGGTGGAATATTTGCAAACTGTAAAGAATGAACAATTCGTCGCACTTCACCTTGCACTATTCAATCATATTGCGTTAACCTAGCGTTTTGTGTAGTCCCGCCCTTTTTGCTTTCTTTTTCGATGGCGTTCTTGTCCTTTCATTAGTTCCTTTTTAATCATACACACTACTGCTTCTGAACACCCGATAGCCTTAGCTGTTTCTTTTACTGCCTTACTTACACGCATTTTACTCAAAAATAATCTAACACATTCATAATTATTTGGCGTTCCTTACTTCTTAATTTACCAACATATCGTCTCTTCCTAGCTTCCCCCTCCATAACTACAAATATTTACAAAAATATTAAACAAATAACGCAATAACAGCTCACAGTTACACACACGGCTTCTTTCGAACTAATGTTAGTGCTGCTGCTTATACTATCTTCTGTGTCAGGCCTGACGCTGAATAAATGAATACCTTTTGTTTGCCTTACTGGATAAAAGAAAGAGGTTACTGCCTTTTGGTTTATTTTAAAAACTTTCTCCAACCTTCCTCAACATTTGTTCTCGCTGGTTCCCGGATGTAAACTCCATAACAAAAAAGTTTCACACTGCGTAACTTTTGCAGTGCACAGATATAAAATTTTCCGAAAACATTTAATTTAGAAAATTATAACACTTAACTGGGTAAACATAGAGAATTCAAAGTAGGCAGGTAGTAGCACTATAGTTTACTCTACCTAAGAAAAAAATATAGATGCATTCTAGCAGTTAGTTTGTTAGTTAGTGCGTGATGAGTATAGAAACAGCAAATATCGGACTTCTATTGAAAAAAACGTTTTCTGAAGAAATTTGGGCCTATAGAAATGTATGACTCTGAAAAGGATATAACCTGATAGAGAAAAAAACTCTGCATAGGATAATGTGTTCAAACCTGAAATTTATAACAAATGAATATTTATACCATGCTATTAGGAATCTGGCAACAGCGCTAGGGTAGAAAAGGACGCGGCTAATGGCAACTTGTATGAGCTAGATAGAGACAGAGATGTCCCATTTAACTCCATACTGTCTTCTAAGAGTGGAACACTATATAGTAGAGATGGTCTAGCAGAGACTATTTCCCCTTCAACGGCACCCCTCGACTATAGGGCCAGGCGGTGGCGATTGTTGCCTTGCGCTATCTCCATGGCGGGTTGGGGTCCTTTCCTGGGAGCGGCTCGTTTCATTCATGAAGATGGCTGAGGCGACATCGTGCCAACATCAGGATTGGCGTCATTCTGGAATTGTTGGAGATTCCGACCTAGGTAGCACTCATCGTTGTGCACATCTGATTGCCCTCCGGTATTGTGAAGCACAAACGAGCTACTATGGCCTGCGTGTGGTGCTGTGCTCCACGACTAGAGCCCCCACGTCTGACTAATCCTCCTTCACCCTCTCCCTCCCGTTTTCACCTCTATCGTCCCTCCCTCCTATCTGTCTTTGCGACTATTTACAAACTGGCGATAAAACGCTTTTTCTGTAAAGTTAAAGCATTTGCAGAAGCTATAAAAGTAGACAGAGTATTTACTATTTCTCGTACTTATACGATCGGGACTTTTTTCATGATAACTGGAGTAAATACATTAATAACACTAACAAAAATCAGTCTTTGTAACTTCCTTGAGTATTAGCCTCATTATGTGAGTAATGAAACTTACATTTTTAAAAATGTTCAATATTATGACACCGACTCACGGAGTGGCAACACAACAAAGGATGGTCGGCGCCGGACTGCCTTACCCCACTGGCGCGGTGCGTAACAAGGCGCTCGAGCTCAAGCTTCCCCACACCACTCACGAAATAAATAATAAAATAAGGAATTCGGGTATGTTAAAACATACCCAGGCTGCTTAGGAGGTTATTCCTCTTCAGCCGAGATGTGGTTCTTAAATTTTTGTGGGCTGAGCTTTCGGCGGTTGCGTCACGGCTGGCAGCGGTTGCGTCACGGCTGGTCAATTGAGTTTATTTAGGAACAATATTTGTATATTGTTCCCTGTGGGCGCTTGGCATTTAGGCTTATTCTAGGGACCCAAGAAGACTGATTTTAGTTGTTTGGGAAGGTTTTTGTTTGTAGTTGCTACGGCTCGTAAAGTTTTTTGTTTGTGTTTTGTGTTTTTTTCTTTTTTGAAGGTGTGGGGGTGCTGTTTTAAATGTTCTGGAAGTATTGTAAGTGTTGTTGTAGTTCTTCTTGCTCGGCTGCTTGCTTTTTGTCATACACTTGGATGAGGGTGATTAGTGGAGGGTTTTTGTCTCTATCTGTTGGTGTGATGGTTTTCATGTGCTGTGCTGTGTTGATGAGGGCTCTTCGGTATGGTCGTGTGTGTGCGTTGTGGATGTACCGTAGCATTAGTTCGGCTACGTGTACATCTATTGGGGGCATTCTGGCATATTGGTGGAGGTTGCTATTCTTGTAGTTCGGGAGTAGTTTAAGGACGAAGAAACACGTGATTAAAACAATCGGGTGGTAACACAAAGGCTTTTCCAGAGCACTCGAGAAGTGTGCAGCAACTGGCGTGTTTGTAGAAGTTCGAGGAGACGAGGCAACGAGCAGGAGAGCGAGTTATGGACATGAATCATTTGGGACTCAAGTCAGTTCTCAAATTGACTGTGCGTGCGTCAGCTGCATGTGTCATCGCGCCGTAAAGAAAGATAACCAAGCAGTTATGACTGTTGTGTGATTGCTTCGAGTTAGTGTGTTAGAGACAGAGAATATGAAGAGACCGTGAAAGGACTGAATCAAGGTTACGAGAAGAAAGTAGTTGAGTTGTAATATCACCAAAGACTTTAGACTGTGTTAACGTCAGTATGTGTATTTGTGATACAATTTTGGAGGAAACCTGAAGCAACAGAAAAAGTAATTAGACTTTAGTCATTTTGTCACAATATTTTGATTTTTTCAATTTGTGCATTACTGAAGCCTCTCTCTTTACTAATAACCATATACCTACGTATATGTATATAGCAGAGAGGAAGAGAGAGTTTTGTATCCCAAAACGGCATTAGCTTCAACGTCGCTTTAAAATCGCTACGTTACAGTCCGCTTTAGATTCTTTGGTACATGTGCCCTAATGCATGTCAGATAAACTCAGTACTGCATTCTAACTCCAAGATTTCAGGGACAGACAAAGACATACACGGCCATGAGACCCATGTCAATTATTGTGTTTTCAAGTGTGGTATGAAGCTATACTTGGGACAATAGTCGTCCTTCTACTACTAGTAGTCCTTGTTTCACTTGCCTACGATCTATTTTATTGCTATATTACTTTGTAGGGTGAACTGTGTGGTGTTGTCGTTGCTATTCCCTAGCTACGTGTTCTTAGTGAGTATGATGGCCAGTAGATGACATTAGTTGCGTCGTCGCCCTTTTTGTATCTATTTTTTCCCATTTCTTTTACTTTGTGGGTGGAAAGCTGTCTGTTGCTTTAACTTACATGTCGAATGAAGGAAACCGCGAAACTGTGACAGAAAGAAAAGAAAAAACAAACAAACAATGACATGGAGATTAATCGCTCTTCCATACCTAGAGTATTCTAAGTCGCCATTAGGTATCTAATCTCATATGAATTTGAGATCGTTTTGTGGCTTACCGGGAAAAATGCGAGTTAGTTGGAGAATTTAATGTTCCGTTAGCATGTTACCATAGTAGCTCAGTCCGACACATGGGATTGTAACGCGATCTTCCAAATGAAGTGCACGATAGTACTGTTTCGACTTGAAATTCCAAAAACGGCAGCATATTGATTTTCTAAATACTGTGTTTGCGTAGGGGAAACCAATGAGTTGGACTCAATTTTGATCACAGGAGCTAGAAGCTAATTTTCCTAGCATTGGTACATTGCAGGTCCCAGTTTGTATTTTACCTATGATAGGTTCGCATGAGAGGGTGGTAACAATCTAAGATTTCACTAAAGCATAGGTAGCAGGGATTAAATCCGGGGGAACGAGAGGCACATTAAGAGAAAATTAATAAAATAAATCCACGAACTTTAGTTGAACTTCAAATAATATTCGTCAAATTGCTGACATGTCTCAGGGAGAACTGGAGAGTTTAGTGGATAATTTCCTAAGCAGATGCCAGGAATGTTTGAACAACGAAATGAGGCGATTCCAACTTCTCCTTGCTCGATATATGTGAGTAATTTACTTTTTCTTTAAGTGTTTGTATCAGGTGTGTTAGGAATAACTTACGCGACAAACTGTACCATATTGTTACGCCGGCCGCGGCGCGCCGCAAAGGACAGTCGCGGACCAAGCCATTTCACACCACATACCAGTAACGGCACGTATCAAAGGCGCTTAAGGTTATGCTTCCCCACACCACTCACGCTAGCAAACACATGACAGTGAGTGCGGCACGACCAAAAGGGGGTTCTCCAGATTATTCAAGAATAATCACCTTGTTTGAAGAAATTCGAGAAAGATCTGGCTACGTCATCGCCAGTAAAAAAGCTTGCAGAACTGAGAGTACGCAGTCTTTAAGTCGATCATTATCTCAGTGAGTGCGAGGCAGCTCCCCCCCCCCCCTCTGTCTCTCTGTGGTATTGTCGTCGTGAAAGATACGTCGCGTGGAAGTGAAAAAATTATGAGTGTTGAATGATTGTATCACCGCAGCTGGTATATAAGACAGAGTTGAGAAGGACGAGAAGAAAACAGTTGTGAGTTGTAATATCTCGAAAGACTTTAAACTGTGCTGAGGTCAGTAGAAGGGAACTGTATTTTTTGCAAAGGTTTAGAGAAAAAATAAAATTATAGAAAAGTAACTGGACTGGCCTTTTGTCAAATTGTTATACTGGTATCAGAAGTAGTATTCGTCGTATTGCCGTGTTGTTACAATATTTATTGCGGGCTTCCATCGTCGACGCAGCAACCAGCCTCGTTGGCCAGCCGCAGCCCAAGGAACCGTTCCCGCCAAGGATTGTTTACTCGTGTACATTCATAGTAGCAGAATTATCATAGTTATCCTTGAAAATGTGCAGCAAGTGGTCAAAGGATCTAAATCATGTGGCAAACTTAAATTATTTTTAAATCTCCAGCAAATTATAATTTATTTCTAAGCCGGACTGGCATTGGATTCGGAGAACTTAAAGAGTTCTTTTTTAACATTAGCGATTATAATGAAGCACGAATTAACTAAATTATTGTGTTTCATTTTCCTTAGCATAAACCATGGGTGCGCAACTCATACTACTGAGGGGAAACGCTTCAGTCATCCATCCACTGCTGTGACGTAACGAAGCTTACCCTACTTGTTCAGTGGCGTACATTGTAAGTCACTTGTTTAGTCTAAACTATGACAAAATCGTTGTTTGTCATTTATATTGTATGAGGTGCATTTTATTTACTTCTCTGCGATGACGATTCCAAGCGTTTTGATTTCGCTAACACCTCAATGTCCAGGGATAAAGACATTGTACATAGCCGGAGTAACGCACCTAAATGCTTACCAGCTAATTTAAACCTTACATTACTTTACATTAAACTTATTTTGGAAAAAAGGTTGTTCACACAAGCATGTTGTGCCGAAAATTGACTTTAGGTTGACTGCTAAACAGCGTGTTTTGGGGAAACTTTCACTTGATAATTGTTTGTGGAAATCAAAGTTTAGGTACATTTTTCGTATTTCGCTCAGCAACTATGGTTTCTAAATTCTCTAATTTATCTTGCAGACCAAACGATGATGATAATGAATGAAGATTGAAAGGATCTACGAATAAATAGATTTAATTTCCCTTACTTTTAGATCAGAAAATTTGGATTCAAATACAGCAGACAGTTCATGTAGGATTTTTCTGTATTTAACTAATGGATTTATAATTCGTAAGGACTATATGCACCGGAAATTACATATATTTCCGACAGATAGTTGGTTATCCCATTTGTTACATTTCCTATACACGTATTCACTGATGCGGTTAGTGAAACAATGTTTACATTATTTAATAACAAAATAATCATTTTCTCAGCATGGAAACATCGTCGCGTCGTTAACATCCTGTTCTCTGTTGTGTGCTGCTATGTGCTCAGAGCACGTCAATCAGACTTCACACTGACATAGTGGATGACTGTAGTGGGAGAGGTTACGTCACCAAGCCGCGACACAAACAGCCACACTTGCGCACCCATGGTATAAAATAAGAACTAAAATAACAGTAACTTTAAGTCTGTTGTAAAAATCTTTTAAGTGTACTCGCATAGTTTCCTGTACTCACTATTTTACATACAAACTATCCTTAAAAATGCTGATTCTTCTATTTAACTCATGTCAATCGAGACAATCATTTGTAAAAATGGTTTTATTACATATTTTCATATAGGTTCAGTGGAGGTAGCAGAATACAATAGGCTTAAGCGATACTCAGATCTTTTAAGAGCTTGTTGCTATGTGACGGCTTTGAAATTCCCTTTTCTTTGCATGGCAAAGATATGAAAAACGAGTGACTTCATGTTTGAGAAAAGGTACTAGCATTGTAAAATTTAGACAAAATATTACGAATATCTCAAATATGGTTATATCCACAAGAAAATAGATTTGGCATAAACTGTCTGCTTTAGCGAGACCCACATATTTTGTGCAGTAAGATTTTGTGTACACATTAGGGTTAGTTATGCAAATGTCATTCAGAATAAAGAGGACTTCAAAGGCTTCAAAGGCTATTTCCAGATATACATTTTCATGTGAAAATATCGTAAACATTTGGCGTGTTAATCAAAATTGCTAAAGCCGTTTTTGAGACTCAGAATTTTCAAAATTTGTTCCATGTAAAGGGTAGTTGGATATTGGGGGGGGGGGGTTTCCTTGAAAATCTTCGTGTCGCATTCTTGGAAGATGCTAAACTTAAATATCAAGTTTTCATGATGATGATGATAATCATCATCATCTTTAGCCGCTGCAGCCCTAGAGGCTTTCATCTGCCAATGTGATTTTCGGCTTCACGCCTCCGTACTCACGGCAGTGGCGAACGAACATCCAGCGTATGCAGGAAGGAGTTGGGGTCAACATCTCCCAGTTGACGACACAAACTAGGATCGCTACCTACTGCAGCACCTCAATTTCCTCACCATGCTGAGTGGGAACATTAAATCTGCATCCACTGGATAGGAGCGAACCCGAGCCATTCCCTGTTGGAGAACAGCCCCACCTCTACCCACTGTACCATGGTACAGGGTACTATGTAGAATAAGGTTTTGTAATAACTACAACAGCAAATGTATGGAGAAACTCATGAGTGAATAGGTGAGTGAGTGACTGAGTGAGTGGGTGGGTGGATGAGTGAGTGAATGAGTGAGTGGGTGAGAGGGTGAAGCCTCTTGTCCATCCAACAATGGCGACTTTATGGTGTAGCCACTCTAGAAAGAGAACTAGGGATGTGCAAAACCTCCAGTTCCATCTCGTAGTATTAGCGATGGGACGTGCTAAATGAAAACAAACAGTTTTTTAGTTGTTGAATACTAATGGCCAGTGTGCTGTGAATACAAACGATTACGTGCCAACGCGTCATTTTTCATCCGCCTGCATGTGAGGCGCAAATCCACCTTCAACTTGCAAGTTAATGTGAAGGAAAATTGACAGCGGCATGTGGGGTCAGGCTTCTGTTATCACATTTGTTCCGAATTGTGAATAATTTTAGGAGATTATCAAAGTTACGACTTCTGTTAGAATTGCTTATCATTTTGGTAAACCGGCACTATAGGTAAGAGCTATTCTTGGGCGTGGTTTGAACTAATGAGATGAGCCCGACCTAAAAGTCTCGGCCCTTGCCTACGGACTTCTCTTGCTCTGAACAGTAAATTGAAGGTAAAAAAGCGTATTTGTCCAGTGACGCTGCGTAATATTAGGGAAACAGTTACTGCACGTTATACAAACCGCATGGTTTTAATTTCCTTCATAAAAATTATTGGATTCGGATACAAAAAAATTAAGTTCGATTACCATTCAGAGGAACCATTCCCAAATGTGGGTCGAAATCATTGCTGTAAGCGTCTAGCTGTAGAAGTAAGTCTATAGACCTTTATTTCTGTTTTCACAACAACCTAATGCTGTTAAATATCCTCATAAGACTTTCTTCTTATGTTATAACGTGTATTTCTCATTTCCAAGATTATGGTAGAAGGCTAAATTTCCATATAATACTCATGTTTTGATCATGAAAAAAGAGCAAATTGATAACTGGAATAGACGATGTATTACTCCGCAAACCGGCCAAAGTATTGGGAAAATTGTACATAATAACTACAAAGTTTATTATTTTCACTCTTCTTGGAGTGCGATATCAGAAACATTGCCAGTATTACTCATAATTTCCAATGGTCTTGATTGTTTTCTCGAAGATACAAGTATGCCACATTCGTGAAAATTTACCCAACTCTGGAAGTAACAGCAAGAAGGTTAAGAAGCCAGAAAAATTATAAATCATAATTCTGCATGATAAACATTTATAATTTTATTTATATGCTCATTCCTGTGCTCTCTTCAGGCGCAAAAACTAAAGTAACAAGCGACGAGCAGTTCACTTAGCGACCTAATACAAGTATGGCGCTCTTCAGTCCAAATACTACTCCAAGATAACTGTCGAAACGCTTCTATAGTCCCGCGCATATCCTGCTATGCATACTGGGAATCCGAGAAACTTCCAATGGACGATTACTAATACTTGTGGAAATCTTTTAATTTGGTAAAAATGATTACCTTGCTTTGATTTTTAGAAAACTACTCATAATAACATGGTGTATTCTACGTAAATGTTGCTTGCATTATCAGTTTACAATTTATTTTTAAATACTTTGAACCTGACATATCTATTTTAATGGATTTCTTTTTGTTTCAGGAATTGCGACGTTAAGGATTTACACTCTGCAGGTTAGTAAGTACTGTAGAGGAAGAATTTAATTTACTACAGTTAGAGTAGAATTAAAACTGGTTTGTAAATCATTTTCAACCTGTCAATTCTCGTGAGTATTAATGGTTTACCTTACAACCTCTTGTGATAAGGACACTTGTGAATAAATACGATATTTCGGAATGATGGAATTCACTGTTACTATAATTCTTATTTTATTGCACTATTGCAAACAAACAAATTATGACAGTAAATTTTGCACGAAAAATAAGCTGTTGAATAATTCTACTATGCGTGCTGACAAACTGGAAGTGATATCTCGGCGAAGCGCTATAAGGTACTCATTGAATATGCATTGATGCGATGTAATACGCATCTTAAAGCACGATTTTGTGTGACCTTGCTCCAGACTATACCTCGTTTGTTTTATCTTGTATCTGGCCTAAAGAAATAGATAATTATGTTGAAAAGAGAAGCAAGTACTCATCCCTCTGTCTCTGTTGTTATGGAGAAGGTGGGAGAGGTTCAACCCTTTCCATGCAATCAGTGGTGGGTTGTGAACAACTAGCGGTAGTTTTATCACAATTATAAATTCAAGAAATACATTTAAAAGTATATACCAGGTCTCCACACCGCCTTCCATTCCAAAAGTAGGTAATGATATAATGTTGAACTTTAATTTCAAATAACATACACACAAGCAAACATACTGCAGCAGTCCGACACTGAACACAACACCAGACAAATTGAGAGGCTGATTTTCGGCGTTTCTGACCGCAAAATATGCCTTCTACTCTCTCTCCTAACCTATTGTTGGAAACGGCTTGACACATTTATGATCCTCGAGCCAAGTTAATCCTATATACCAGGTGAGTCAGCAGCGCCTTATTTTTTTGGAAGGTAGGCCACTCATCAAACGGCATGTTCACCTTAGTGCAGTTTTGCGCTTACTAAAATGTCTTGCTTGACGTTCCTAAAGAGAGGAATGCGCAAAATTGAGAGCAACAGCGGTTTAAGGGACAGAACGTACTCCTCGCTAAAGTACACCTCAAAAACATACGACTCGTTTACTGAGAGCGAATTCCGGTTTCCAGCCGATTTTACAAACTTTTTATTAGAGTATACATAGCAACGTAATTCAGAAAACGCCTCGGAAAAATTGGATCTGTCATATGGGTACACTAACAACGTCAGGTAAAAAGAAAATGGTGGATTCTTGTACTTAGAGCAGGGGTTGGCTGCCAAAAATTACGAAAAATTTAGTGACACGCCTCATCCATCATGGACCCGTACAGTAAAAACGGACATATTATTAAACAACAGTTTATTTACATTTTTGCGTGAACTACGCCTCGTGCATCTCAATTAATATGCATAACAGCTTTTGCCATTTACGTAATAATATTAAAACGCCCAGCAAATGATTAAAACTGTGTTAAAAGGTTAAATCAAGCCGGCAGGTGGTGTGAAGTATCTTGGCTCCGTCCGTCTATTGTTGACCGAGCTCGACATCACAACATCTTAATCTCCTAAGAGAATCTGCTAGTACAACTTTTACAAAGGAATACTGAATGATAGTAAACTATTAGCAATGTTATAAACTTGAATTTATTTCTTTTCAGTATTTTACAGGAACCAAATCCGAAAGCCTTTAACGTTATCCAACTAGAATCGTCATAGAACTGAAAAAATGTATCACCATCATCGTCGTCGTCATCGTTGTCGTCGTCGTCCTCATCATCATCATCATCATCATCATCATCATCATCATCATCATCATCATCATCATCATCAGGCTTCGAACCTTTATACAGGTATCGCGAAATGAGAGGTTGCAGGTTGCCAGCACATGGGCAGAGCATGACGTCATTGCAGGGGGACAGTCGCAACACAAAACACAACTGGACTCACTGCGTACAGTACATAGTGTCTCTCACTGTTCCACAAAGAATAAAATGTCTCCAGCACGGAAATGTAAATATTCACGTACTGCTGAACTTGTACAAGAATTTGAGAGTATTTTACTGGAAATGGCGACAGTATAGAATATAATTTATGCAACAACGTTATCTACAACGGTCAAGTGTCGGCTGTACCTCGCCTCTTCTGTGTTGTGAGCATGCGACACCCTGACCCCTCCCACTTTCTATAGTCCATACTCCGAAACTTCTTGTTCCCTGTATGAAGATATGATTCCTTATCATCACCATTGTCGTTATGTGCACGATTTAGTCCATTAGTGACAGTTCCATCCTCCCAGCTAATGAAGAAAATTCTGGTCTCTCCATCTCAGATATGAGCATGCTACTGTTCTTATCCGTATTGGATTGTATTCTTGTTTGTATTTCTTGGTGCTCTTGAGTGTTTCACTTTGAATTGAAATTGTAATAAATTACTATAGCCAGAAACGCTTGGGCGTCCCCATCATGTAAAAGATCCAGAGAGAAGACGTGATGGGACAATGTGGAAAATATGATGATCGCTCAATAACCTGTTGAGATGTCAAATATTTGCCAGCGATAACAAAATAGTAATCAATCATATTTTCGCAACGCTTCCCCAGACCTCAGCGCTATCTATTTCCGGTGCCTTCTGATCTAGGGTCAATGTTGAATCTGTTGGGAAGATAAGGACCCACTCGTGTCAATAGGTTTGCTTGTTAAGTAAGTAAGCAAAGGAGCACCACGTTTCTGGTATTTTACCATCTATTTGGGTTGTATGAGTAGATCTGTGACGTTTTCTGCCACTACCGTGATGTTTCTGATGCGTTTCTTCTTTTGACTTCTTTTCATACTTATATAATTCATACTCTCATAGAAGAGCTGTCCAGTTTAAAAATTATAAACATGTACATATTGTTATTTAAAGTCACTAGTAACCTAATGTAGTGATTAAGAAGGTTGAGGTGGCCGGGTTCGATCCCAACCGCACGTGGGATTCGTGGTGGACGAAGTGGCGCTGGGGCGGGTTTCCTCCGGGTTCTCCGCTTTCCCCCGCCATTTCATTCCACCAGTGCTCCATCTTCATTCCATATATCATCAGTGTCACCGCCTGCGGTGCCGTATGTAGTAAAAGCGGGCGTTAAACACTACCAAGAAAAGTTGAGGCAGTAATAGTTGAACGATTTGCTGATAGAAGATTATTTTAAAAAGATAAGAGGCAGACAGAAAGCTATTCTTGAACCTACTAAGCGAGTTTGTTGTTCATTAGGACCTTTTAACCAAGTCCTCTGGCATACAATTTCCATATTTGTCTTCACCCTATCTCCAGGGGATGCTGGCTCAGTAGGTTAGGGACTGGCCAGCTATCCCAAGATCGGGGGTTCAAACCCGGCCCAGACCAATGGTTTTTATATATGCTTAAAATGCAGTCCCATGTCAATAGATTTATTGGAATGTAAAAGAACTCCTTCGGTATGAAATTCCTGTGTTCACGCATTGACTGGACCACGGCCAATAAGCCCGGAAACATCATTTTACTAGATAGACGCCGGCCGTCAAGCCTAAGCTCACAAACAACATATTGTTTAAGAGGTGGAACCACTTGTTGGCATAAATAAATAATAATTAACATGTTTTTCTACGGGATAGATGTACATATACCGGATGGAAGGCCCTGCTTCGGCCATACGTTAACCAGGGATCCTAGATGATGAGTGCAACAAATATGTTCAGTACAACTATTGTCAATAAAGAATCATTTGTGTCAAATATTTGAAATATTTGGAGCCATCAGGTTTCTTGACAATGGATATAATTGGTTTATTATTTCACTACGTGTCACGCAAAGGTTGTGTGAACAATGCTGTAATGTCTTTTCATTTCAATTTGAATGAATATAGTGACAATTTAATGTTAACGTAACGTTGCCAAATCTCGCTTAGAAATTAAAATTTACATGACATTTTAACAATAAATTGTGACTAAATTCATTCGAATTAAGGTGAAAATGCATTAAAGCATTGTTCATACAATGTTTGCGCGACAGTTAGTGAAATAATAAACCATTTATATCCATTCGTCAAGAAGCCAAATATTTGACACAGATTACTATTTTTTTTCAGTGACACGGTTCTTTATCGACAGCAGTTGTATAGGACATATTTGTTACACTCAGTACAGTAGAAGCAATACCTTCCACCAAGTATATACCTATGCATAGTGCACCTTGCAGAGGGCTCAACCTGGGAAACGCCATGACAGAGCCAAGGTACCTGAAAGTCATAATAGCAAACGGCACATTGGATAAAAAAAGGATGCCATACATTCAAGTGACCTCAGAAACGATAAAGTCGTATAATGCATTACGCTCATATTGTAATATTCACATAAAGGCGATTTTTCTATCCTCGTTAGGTTACGATATTTTTATTTAGGAACGATTTTAAATTAATTAAGACTGTTCAGTTATGAAAAACTTAAAAGTTTATTTTTGATGAAAAGCTCTATAGTTATTTTAGTTGCAAGGTTAATATTTATATTTCTTTACGGATCAGCACTTTAGTAATGAAGCGGTAGTTTGATGCTGAGTTATTATTGACGCACAGGTTGTTTGTATTTATCGCACAGACAGCAGGTGAAACACTGACCCCCACTTGTCGTTTTATGTAACTGGTTAATAAGTACAGTTTGTCTTAAAGGGCCTGACACTCCATATGCGCAAGAGAGGAGAAATTAGGAGAATTAAGAGAGCCATTTGGGAATTGCGGATTCTATAAAGGTAACCTTAGCTGAGAAGGTTTGGGAACTACTGTATATAACGTGTTTCAGCTTAATAACACTTCAAATTTTGTTAAACAATAATTTATGCGAGCCTAGCATTAAAACAACTTGTTATGACGACACAAAGCGTGGGAAATTACCCTCTTTCTGGTACCAGAAACTAAATTACATAATTACCACAGCAACACGACGGCAATGACGTCATCACAGACACAACACAATTTTCTACAATGTACCTGTCAGAAAACCTTCATAATTACCAGCTTTGAAAAGTATGCCAGTAGTGTGCTTTCATTAGTCAAATTAACGGTTTTTTCTTTTCTCCATCTACAAAACGTTTCATGTTTTTTTCGTAAAGTTTATTGATTTTTTATGGAATTAATAAAGTCTCGGTACTCTTGCCTTCGTTCAAAATGTCAAGCGGAATACAACCCATATCATATTCCATTTTCCTCTATAAGTGTTGAAACAAATGAGATACGAGTATGTGCCTAGCAACCATATTACGTTAGAATCTGTGATCTCGACACATTATGTTTCATTTAGCAAATTTATTAATTATTTTTAGGTATTTTAATGCTAAAATTCCACCAAACGTTGTATGCAAACGTGTATAATGGTTTCATTGTGACACTCGTAAAAACATATACACGTGTCACAATCAGCCAGATTATATATTGGTTACATAACATTGCGATATAAGGATGGTAAGTGATTTTTACTGGACCGAGGAAATGTTTGGAAAGACGAGACGCAATTTCCGAGGATTAGTAAAAACACATAACACGCGTGTATTGCGTGGAAATTTTGGGAGATAATTGGTAATTTAACATTGCGTATGCATGAAATGTGAAATACCAGACTTGAAACATAACACTCATACTTTCATGACGTCTAGATGATTGAACTTAATTAGCATACATTAACTATGGCATCTTTCGTGTCTCTGATTAGATTTTCAAGGTATAGGAGAAGTAGGTACAGCCTATTTTCCAATTTTCTTCGATTTCAAAATTAACTCAGGCGTTCAAGTTAGCCGCCATGATAAGTATGGGTAATTATTGATTTGAGCACGGCCTCCTCTGTTTATCTCGCGAAATGTTTGTTAGGATTCAGTGACTTTGCATACCTCCGATCGTCATTACAACGTAAGTTGGACTGATTCCAGTGCTTTATTCTTTTAAATTATAACGTACGCAATATAAATAAGTAAGAGGACAATTACTGAGGTGGTAAAAATCAACAAGTATGTTTGATTATATTTTATATCTGTAGATATTAATCAAAATATTCTTAAGTTTAAGGGTGTGAAAATGTTAGCGGCCTATGCCTTAAAAGTACACAGTATATGGTTATGTTGATAGAGGTGAGTACAGGATAGTTCATTTACCTGCAGTGTTAACGTAACCGAAAAGTCCCCAAAAATAACTATTTTTCACTTCTTCTAATTAGACTTACTAGTTTAAGTTAGATGATCCAAGAAATAATTTAAATCAAATATCACTGCAGATCTTTCTAGTACCGCTGACTTGCAAATGTGCGCCTACTTAAAACGGCAACGATCTGTTAGCAGAATTTCAACCTACACTCTTTTCCATGAACTAAGTGATCCAGATGGTGATGCATGTAGCATATCCTTGTAAAGTGATGGCTCAAGTAGGTGTTAGCCGTTCGTTTCGAGAAAGGTGAAAAGGCCGTTTAGCGACGCCTACGAGTTATCTACTTGCTGTGATATCTTCTGAAATAAAACAGATGGCCAAGTAAAGCTTGCCTGCTGTTCCGGTTGCGATGAACTGCGGCCCAATTCTAGCTATGTTATTGTTGGCTTTCGCGGTGCACTTCGTTTTTTGTTTCTTCAAATGGTACTTGGTTCTGTTCTTATTAAAAGCTGTTCTGTAACTTTCCGGTGACGTACTCTACCTGTTATAATTTACTTTCAAAGCTATTCAAGTTTCTATCTACTTTCAATCAACAATCATAAATATTTTCTTGCAGTGGTTTCTGTAATACCAACGATAACATATACATAGTTTGCTGTAGATTTATAAGCTACATCACAAAGAATACAAAGCATCTTAATATGTAGGCTGTGACAAAGTGATTATTAATATAATCTTGAGTTCAACTAATACTCAATGCTCCATTTAATGCTAGTATTAACCTAAAACGCGTTTCGTTAGCACCTTCCTGACTCATCATCAGCTTATGGCGACTCATGGATTATTTAGTTCGATTCAAATTATATTAATGCAATTCCTTTTATGATATTTGTGTTTAAGTATACAGTAAGAATGTATAGAAGATACACCAAGTGATCTCACGTGATTGCGATACAGACTTTTAATATAGTTCAATTTGGGGAAACTCTGTTCGCAAATATATGTAGAGCTATACTCACTCTTATACACACTATTCTTGCATCTGCTTATTTCTCGGCATATTGCATTTTAATCGACATAAACATTTCCAGAAATTATTGCTAACTTTCTTTTAGGTTCAAGGGCAATGCAGTAGGCTTTAAGCGATAGTGAAATGGTTTAAGAGCTGGTTGCTATGCGATGCCTTTAAATTCCGTTCTCTTTTTAAGACCAAGAGATTAAAAAAAAAAAAAAAAAAAAAAAAAAAAAAACGAATAACATTCCTATTTGTGAAAAGTTTAAGTATTAGCAAATTCAAACAAATATCTCTGAAATGGTCCACTCAAAAGTATTTCACATAAATTGTGTTTTAACGAGATCCACATTTTTTTATTTAGTAGCTGTTGTCTGTCACTTGCTATTTGCCATTTATGCAAAAATCTGAGGACATTCCCAGAGAATTCAAGGTATGACTTAGAAACTTTCATGGAATCGCCTGTTTGTGTCGGTCACTGGATACCGACTGTTTGTACCTTTGACTGAAGTAGTCGAGTGGAGATAGCCGCTCATTACGTAAGCGTCTCCAAGAGACAATGTGGGACATCGCTGCTCTATGGTCACATCAGGGATTTTGACTTGAAGTGGCTTACTGATGATGTCTTTACTCCCTGAACCACAAGGTTTTTTATTCCTAAATTAACATTGAGCACATTCATACGCAGCCTCAGTAACTAAATCATATGGGTGTTTTGTGTGTATTGACATTGTTAACTTCCCTGGAATATTGAATCCTTAGAACTACTAAAACAACTCTTGTTACTAGACTGTATGAAGAATAGGGAGTTACTCAGTGTGAAGTAACAGTCCCCGATAAACTAAAAATATAAGCCAGGAGTGTCTTCACATATAGATAATGTGCAACTAATTTAAGTTTTCGAAATTGATAATTCACTTTACACTTAATTATTCCTGCATCATAAATCCTGTATTTTTTATCAGATGGGACCATTAGGTTTTAACAGATAATGCGTTTGTTGGTATAAATATAACTACTGCTTTAGCCATCTGTACTTCGCCGTTACAGTCAAATATAGCTCCGCCTCAGTTTTGGACAGAGAAGAGATATTCATAAAAGTAAACAAACAACAATCCAGAAATAAGTCGCATTTTACAAGCTAAAGAAGAAACTGTACAAAGGATTGAATCAGCATTGGGACGTGCTTGAGACTACCCATAACGCATGGCCGTAATCATATTCAGGCAAACCTATGCAATGTCCAGAAAAATAACATGTCAGTACTGCAAACGATGATATTTTGTTTTAAGGATGTAAGTTTAGCTGATTAAAGCTTTTGCAATTGCTATATAGAAAAGTGATTATACGACCTACTATGAACCAGAGGCGTCTATTAACAACAATGTCACTATATAGTCTCATTACTGAATGAATCAAAGATCCACTGCAGGCCAGTGATTTACTTTTATACCTAATAGCCGCGCTCATTATGCTAACATGTAGCATGGTTTCGCTTACTGGTGGGCTATGCCATAGAGCTCAGGTGCCACTGAACGAAATGAGATTCCTCCCTTAACGGCCTTAACATGTGCGTTTTAACAGATGTGCATGTTTGTATAGTAGGATTTGGTCATTCTCTTACGGTTTACCAGTTATACAAAAGTCATCAAGAGTAAACGTGGGCTATAACCGGAAATTCAAAGTATACATTTCATTTGTCATAAAAATGTATTGAACAGATGGCACATTAAGCAAAATCGTTTGGGGCCAGTTTCGAAAAAAAATTCCTTGTAAAGGGTAGTTTAGGGTGGTTTCTTCAAAATCTTCGTGTCGCACCCTTGAAGTATATTCAACTCAATACCAACTTTGGTTTTTAACCGACTTTTTATTTTTGACTTATGCTGTTCACACGCAGACACACAGGCGCGAGCGGACGGACGGACGTTTTTCTAAAATATTTTATATATATTCAGAGGGCCTCAAAACATATATTACTGGTGAAATCTCTACATCGAAATTTTGGGTCGAGTACAGTAGGTACCTACTTGACCTACTTACTATGCGTAGTAGAAATGGAGTGGTAATAAATGCCTCGAAGTGATCAACCAAATAATTCTCCTTAGAAATATGATTTAAGTTCATTCGCTACTGAAGAGACATGTTAGTAAACTTGGATATCCTATGCCTCTGTGCGAGGATTTTATTCTGCGATCCGTTTGTTTATTTATGTTTTATTTATTTATTTTTTTTATTTTATTTATTTTTTTTTTATTTATTTATTTATTTTTTTTTTTTTTTGTAATTAATGTCCTCCAACGTAATGTCATATCGGACGGTGAATGACTGAATTGGGTGAAATGATTCTTAAATGAGCCCGAGGTCCATAGAACTTTAAGTTACCCGACATTCGTCTCTCAGGATAAGGGAAAACCTCGGAAAAAACCTAACCGGATAACTTACCCTAAGCTAAATTCGAACTCGCGACCTCTTGAACGTGAGGCCGACACGCTAACCATCACGCTACAAAGGCGGGCATTTTGCAGAAGTAAACCGTATGTAAGTCTTCGGAGAACATTCGTCGACGTATTTTAGATTGCGTTCTAATGGTATAAAATTAGGAACAATGTATGTGGAGACTTCCCAAAAGTTTACAATTGTTTGGCAAACAGCTTCATGTAGAATTAACATTTTAAATGGAAGATCTTTTTATTAACCTTTGCCGTGAATGTTACATTTTTGTGGAAGTCAGTACAAATTAGTGACAAATTACTTGAAGTTTTTAAGAAACGCGCCATCCTATTTGAAACTTTTGTAGGAAAGAATGCAAGAAACATTTGGTCCACATATAATTAGTTTGGAAGCTGTTCAAAACTAAACATAGATTATGTGGATAGTTCTCTAAAGGTTTATGATATTTAGGATTATTTCCCAAAACATCCATCATTATACATATATATATATATATATATATATATATATATATGTGTGTGTGTGTGTGTGTGTGTGTGTGTGTGTATACACACACAATACATATGTACATTTTAGATGTTACATAAATCCAATAGCGCGGCCCATCTCTAGGGAGTTGTGTGAATTGGCAACAAAGTTGTTATCTCGGTTTTTGCAGACATGAACGTCTGGAAAAGGTCGTGCTTTTCATATCGCATACATACCTCATCCTATAAAATGCCGTTGACCTTAAAAAATGCTATATTTTCTATCATTAGCAACAAATGAAGTTTATTGATAGCTCGTAAATTTTAAACTTGTTTTACTCTCCCATAAAGGCAAACTGATTAAAGCATAATTAATGTGTTGAGCAATGAAAGATAAGAAAGACATGATGTTCCCAGCATTCTGAACTTTGACTCCGAAAACATAAATTTTCCCAGTAGACATTAACAAGAGACATTTTCAAAACAAATGTAATCTATCACGTGAGAAAGAGAGAGCACATATTGATTCAAAGTTAGGACACTTTCACCGTTTTAAGAGTGTTGGAATTATCTGTGTTTTGTTTTTCCACAAAATCTTGTTGAAATGAAAGCCATTAGAACTGTCGTTTGAACCTTCAAAATATTCCATATTGTTGCTCTAACTTGTGTTAGAGAATAGGACACAAAGGCAGTTGGTAAGGTATTGGTTGATGAAAACCTGATGAAAACCTTGGACAGCTTATTTGCCTTTTGTTCTTTTGACTACCCATTGAAATTTCGATAGTGGGGTTCCTTTTATTTTAGGAATGATGGACTGGTGGTCTGGAACGATTTTTTCTTGTCTCGTTATTAGCTGCTTTGATGCTCAATATACATGAGATCGCAACTTAGGCCGATGTGCCAAATCACAAGAGCAGGCGATCCGAATCTCGTCAGGCTATCCGGTTGAGTAAATATTTCCTCTAGATTTCATCATATGACGGACGAATAACATTTAAGGACCCCTTAGATGTAAACTGATTGTGGCATCTTTACAGGAAATTATCGGACCCAAGCATGTGCTAACCGCAAGATGATTTTCCCTATTTACGTAATGTTTAAATCATGTTTGTGCAATGAATATCGTACATCTTCTGTTTCCAGTAGCTGGAGATCTAAAACAAAATGACAAACTTCAAGACTTGGTCAAGAGTATAGCATTTAATTATTTTGTTTTGGAAATAAATGTTCTGTATTCTGTTAATGCAACTTTTTACCTTTGCATCTGAAGTTAGGTGTCATTTCATAATTCTGCGCTTAGTGCTAAAAGTATAACCTGCCAAAATGTGTAATTCGTTTTAAACTGAACGCAAATAGAGGTTACCTTTGTAGACTTTATTCCTGAAGTTGTCACAACTGGAGGCTGTGAGGTTAATTAGATTAGTTTGCTGGTGTCACTCACGAACGAACTCAACTATTCATCAAATCTCCTGTGATGTTCATTTAGAGGGTAGAAAGGGTTACTCAGAAGGGGACCTCTGCCACAGGCGTTTTGTAGGTACTTAACCTCTAGTGAGAAAGATGAATGGTAGGAGCCACATGGGGCTTTACAACTAGAAGTGATTCACCGCGTTGCACGCAACAGTCCCTGCTCGAGGACATCCCCCTTCGCGCCCAACCCGGGATGGAAGGGGCCTCCACAAGCATTTCCGACAAGGGACACTGCGGTCTCAGGAGAGCCCAAATGTAGGAAGCTGTTCATAGTTGACATGCGTGTGTATACCACGCCTGATTCTTACCATATGTCCGTACTACGAAAAGGAAAATATGACAGAAAGGAGGGCAATTGTAAGTTGTGGAAATAGCGCACGATATTGTCCATTGCATATTGGAGAAACTGTTCTGTCACCTGGCGCCGTGGACTGAACCCGCAAGGGCGAATACTTAGATTACAGACTGAGTCATTCGCTGGGTTCTTGTGACATTGCGTAGTAATGCACGCTTTTCTTAATACCTCGATAACAACTGAGATATACCTACACATTTAATTAATGCATTAAAACTTCCTTTGTGTGCCTATAAGTCTAATTTCTGTTGAGAATCTGTTGAGCCGTTCTTGAGCTTAAATAACGTGCAGTTGCGGACAGATCGGCACTTCATCTGTTACGTAGGATAAGACTTTTCAAAAATCTAAAATTATTGGAAAATCTGTACCTTCGGTTTTGTTGCAGGTAAGTATAGGCTTATCAGAATATAGTTATAGGTTAAAAATGGAATAGATAGATATTGTGACGCAGGGCGTGGAGTAAAACAAAGGTTTGTCGGGTCTAAGATTCTTCACGCCACATACCGCTGACGGAGTGAACACGTGACTGGCAACAATGAAGCGTAACACAAAGGGTTTCCAGTCCCTTCGAGGAAGATCTGGCTACGTCATGGACGACGCGTTTTTGGAAGTCGAAGAAGGTCCATGTGACGTCATCTCCTTTATATAAGGTGGCAAGAAAACATCAGAGCAGTTTGCAGGCAGACATGAGTCGGTCAGTGTGTCAGCACAGTGAGACGGCTCTGCGTGTGTCGGTGCGTCATAAAAAAGGTTTAACGAGTGCCGAGTGGTTGTATTGTTGTAGTTAGTGTATGGGAAATAGAGAAAGTGAAGAGAGACACTGAAAGGACTGAGCAAGGTTACAAGAAGTAAACAGTTGAGAGCTGTGATATCCCGAAAGACTGCAGATTGTACTAAGGACGAGAAGAAAACTGTGTATTTGTAAACTGTGTAAATCTTAGAAGATAGTAAAGTGATAGAAAATGGCCAGACTGGATTCTGACATTTTATCACAATATGTTCCAATTTTTTGCTATCACGATCTCTTTGCCATGTAATAGTCGTTTGTTTTAAGCAACATAAGAATTGTGAATCTTTAGACAACAGAGCTGCTACCTATTTGTATATCTTGGCATTGATGCCTGTTACGAAATACTTTAATAAACGTTGTTAGTTTGTCTTCATAAATGCAGTTAATGATTTTGAACTTCCCTAAAGACACTTAACCGGTTTGCTTTTGCAACTTGTAGACACGTCTTTGTGCAATCTAGTTGTGCAGATAGCTATTTCATACACAGAGGCGTTTAATTATCATATGCAAATTATCACCTGGTCATGTTGTACAAATTATCATTAGATCATTCCTTTGTTTAGTCAGCATCGCCAGCTGTATCCCATAAATCGCTGAAAAACAATTTATTAACATTACTACTTGGCAAAGCATTGAGGCGTATTGACCTTGGCTGTCGAGCGCTACGATCGCTTCTTATATTGTTTATTAGAAGAACGAAATAATAGTAACTTGGCGTATAGTCAGTGATAAACACAAACAGATGATCTCTCGCGCTTGCCGATATATGAGACGTTGCTGTCCTGAAGATATTATTGCATCTGAATAGAGTAACGCACACCGTCTAGCCATGTTTGTGCGATAACCTTGCGTAAACAACTGGACAGTTTCACATTCTTTCCAATACGCTTCATGGCTTTGCCAGGTAGTACAATTTATTAACAATCAAAATAGCTCTCCAATTCAATTTGACAACTGTGTTTTTAACAATTGTTAAAATTAGTGATTAATGTATTTTTGCAGAAGAAAGGTTATCTGTTAATGTTAAAAATAAAATAAAATTTATTTGCGACCATAAACTAGTTTTCTGTTATAACACAGAGAGAAGACCTAAGTCCATGCAATTCCTAGGTTTCGTTCTCCTCAGTTGTCAGTGCTGATTAAGTCGAACTACACTAATTGGAATGAAGATATTTTAGGTTATTTTTTATAGAATTTAACATTTTCTGGTCAAAACTTAGCGATATATTTAAATTCATATTTTATTTGTGCAATATTTCAGATAAATATCATTCGACAGTCTGACCTTCCCAGGTAAATTCTCGAGCGGAACGAGAAAATTTATTGGTTAGTTCAGAGGTTTTATGGTATTACTTGCGATAAATGTGCCATAGAGAGTGACTATGAAATCTGTATAGAAGCATCTGTCAAACAGGAGCCCTAATATAGGCTAACGTTTATTAAATAACTCAAACACGCTCACATTTACACACCAGACTGGATATGTAAAGGAACATTTTTATCAAGAAAAAGTCCTGAACTCAGCCGGGAATCTAACCCGAAAGTTCTGGAACAGTAGCCAGGTTCTTTAGTTCCTTATCAACAGGTCTGAGAATGTAGCAATCCCTTGCTTTATTCAAGAAGAACCTAGCTCTACCGGGAGAGTAAAAAACCTGCGAACGGGTTGCGCGGTTGGCCTTTTGGCATCCTCAGCGCTCGTTGCGGTCCGTTACTATCATAGAAAGGCATGGTTGAAACTATACATTTTTAAAGATAATTTAAAGGCTTAACTGACCAACTTTATGAAAAGATGCCGAAAATGGTCCCGTCGCCCATAAGTGACATTTCTTTACGAAACTATCCATCACTCGCCGTAGTTCACGTTGAGAAATGCTGGCGGATATTTTGTTTTAATTCTCCCAGGGTGTGTGCGCTTATCTTGTACACTTCTTGTTTGAAGTTACTCCAGCTGACCGGGGGGTTAGCTCGGGGGACCACAAATCTCTACTAATAATTCTATCCTGAAACACACTTTCAATTGTTCTCATCGAAAGATTGGCGGTATGAGCTGTTGTAGAGTCTTGTTGAAAAAAGACAAAATCACGCTGCAAATTCCTTAAAAAAGGGAGCAAAATTGTATTCACGCATGTCCGGGCCAACTGTTGACTCGAAAAAAAAAATGGCGCCATAACTCAGAACCTATTGTTGTTCATGAAGTACCTCTTCATGACGAAAAGTTTGGTTTAAGTTTTTTTGGGGGGGCTACAATATGCTATTTCTATCTCTGGGGTGATTTAAAACATAAAGTGTACAAGACAAACGCACACACCCTGGTAGAATTAAAACAAAATATCCGCCAGGAAATTGCCAGCATTTCTCAACGTCAACTACGGCGAGTGATGGATAGTTCCGTAAAGAGGTGCCATAAATGTATATAAGGACGGCGGTGCTCAGTTTCAGCATCTTCTTTCACAAAGTTGGTAAGTAAAGCCTTTAAAAGTAGTTTTAAAAACTACCCCGGCCTTTCTATGATAGCGACAAACGGCTGGGAGGCCAGACACTGCGCAGCCCATTCGGAGGTTTTTAGCTCTCCCGTTACATCCCCTATTCAATTAATGCCAATATGTGATACTTCTGTAATTACGTATCAGAGATTATTGGAACTCTTAGCTAATATTAAGTCTCCGAATGAAATCACAGAAGAAAAATCGAAATTATTGAAAAATTAAATTACCTATTAAGAGCGTTAACAGTATATTAATTAAACTTCCAAAAATAAATATGACTATCAGGAGAACTTTTAAACTACGAGCTTACGGGTTATAAATACGGATGTCTGGTATAGAAGTAGATCATAACTGGAAACATTTAGACGTTAGAACAAAGAACCTTCGAATCGAGATGAATATTCCCGGATAGAGGTTAAAAGCTTTGGAACATTGCTAGTCAAAAGAAACACTACAATTAAATATATGTGTAAATTGACTGCAAACGGGCGAGAGGAAATGAATATGCGTTTTTTTAACTTTCATACAGACTTTATTGCCATTAGGAACGGAATTCACGCGTAATGGAATCCAGGAAAGTGGCCGAAACGCTTAACCTGTTTATAGACTAAATTCCATGCAGTTGATGTTTTTACAGTAATTTATGGTCTCACTTGCCATCCGGGATACCAGAGTTCTATTCCACACAGTTTATTATAATATTTAACCTTAAATGGGTTAAAGCTACGTTTAATAATCTGTAATTCGTGAAGAACATAAATGGGCTTTTTTATTTTAAATTTATTGCCATTAATAGAAACTTTCTGCGCTTGGAAATACCGGATTTTCCTATTTACCTCCTAAGAAATTTTATTAAATTGAAATATTACAAAGCTACCGTTATAAGCAAACGAAACCTTGGAAAATCTGATGCATTTACAGAGTATCCTAGCATACAAAAATGCGTTTATATAGGTTGGCTTCCAAAATGCAAATTGAACACTGATGTACTTGTGTGAAAGGTTCGTTCCATGTCTCTGAGAGACATTGATCAGTTTATTTACGGGTCGATGATTGCTTTATGCGCCTCATTGGTTTGGCATGGGTCTGTCCAAAATATCAGATGTTACTAACCGATTCTTTTTTTTTTTTTTTTAATCTGGTTTAATGTCCTTTAACCTGTTAGGTCGATGAATGACATTGACGATGATATGTTCAAAAGAGCCCGACGTCCATAGGGCTTAGAGTTACCTGAAATTCATCTTTCAGGATAAGGTATAACCTCGGAAGAAACCTCAACCAGCTAAATCACCCTAAACGAGATTCGAACTGGTGACCTCTTGAATGTGAGAAGTCGCTACCCCAACATCACAGGGATGGGTTAAGGTTGTTGGAACGCGCTTTAATGCGTAGCTAAGGCTATTTGAGGTGTTGTTGGAACAAAACGAAACATATCGTTTTAGTTTGTATTATTTAAATACCAAGATAGGTATTACAGAATGTTAACAAATAATAAGTGAATATTCAAGATTGTAGAAGTTAAATCGGTAGAAATTTAAGAGCAGTGCAGATGAGGAATCTGATAAAATTACGACTTTTAGGATTGTTTCCTGGGGGCGCGATGGCCAAGCGGTTAGACCCTTCACGTATCACCAAGACGAACCAGGTTCGATCCCAGGGACCCGCATGTGGTATACGTGGTAATGAAGCGGCGCCTGCGCAGTTTTTCTCCGTGTTCTCCCGTTTGCCCCGTCACTCATTCCACCAATTGGTCCATCATAACATTTCCATTCATTCGTTTCGCCTGCATTTGATATCATCCTCTTCCTCACTCTCATACCTGGCACTGGGCTGACCACCTGCTTCTAGGTCCTCATTCTGTCTGGTCTATAAGTTCGTCAGCTCCCCGACCCTAGGCACTGGCTTGTAAGTCCTGGAAGGTGTCAGGCAGGGTAAATTAGACAAAGAAGAAGAGGGATTGTTTCCTGAAATGTCTAATACCTGAACACGAGTACAGAAATCAAATGTTGCGAACGGGCCTGAAATGTAGCGCTTGTGTACATTTACGACCTTGTTTCTTCTCGAGTATCCTCAAGCACTGTCTTATTTTTTGTGTTTGTTTTGCCATCCCTTGAGCACAGAAGCTGGCGACGTCCTGGTCACCTTTGCAGAGGCGAACAATGGACAATAGCTACACTTTGTATGCGAACATGACGCAAATCGCCGAGGGATCACGCCGAAGGAATTTGTTGGAGTGCGACGCTTGGCCATTCATGTCATGGGAGACTGCTCATGATGCAGTGTGATCACATCGCTGTCACATCGTACGGTGCCTCACAAACATCGTGCTTATGTGAGGCTCACGCGTTAACATTCCAAGCTCACGCCTGCGTAGACTGCTTGACTAACAGTTACCTACAAGTTTTAAGTTAAATCATGCGAGTGCTGTAGCACTCATACATGTTCTTAAGATTTCAGTGAAAAAATAGAAACACAGATCTTCCACTGCATGGGAAAATAGACAAGCATTGTTCATCAGGCATTGCCTCTATCAGTGTTTTCCAACCTATGCTCTGCAATGTCCTGAGGGTTTCGTATGGTCGTTCCAGGAATAATAAATTGAATTAAGGGAGAAGAAACGGAAAGTAAAACCCAAAAATAAGAAAATTTAAATTCATAAATTTCCCAAGTTGAATTTCTTGCCTCTTCTACCAGAGGATGATGAACAATAACTCGTTCCGAGTCACGAAAGCTGAAGTAACGGAAAACGTCTTCTGCGCAGCTACGCGAAGAGCTTATACGACCAATGAAACTAAAGGAAGTGAATTGGAAATTGGAAGGGACAGGGACGATGTGCCGCAAGGTTACTGTCCGATATGTGGACGCACAGAAGATGAAGTGTATATTATTTGGGAGTGCAGAGGAACATATGAATGGAGGAAAAGACTGATAAGGAAAAAATTGCTGGTAAATATATATATATATATATATATATATATATATATATATATATATATATATATATATATATATATATATATATATATATATATATATATATATATATATTGTAACAATAAAGAAAATGTTTACAGATACGATAAGACAATTACGAGAATTTTATAGGATGTATTAGCAGAAGGATGAGGAGGAATTTAAAGTATTTGACATCTATTGGTGAAGTATAGGGGCAATTCTAATAGATGCCACTATGTAACACTGTACAAAAAAGTATATATATATATATATATATATATACTAGAAGCATTACAAATAAAAAAGTCTAATGTCATTTTGTTCTTTGATCAGTCGATTTCGAAAAAATAAATGATTTTTGTTCCAAATTGGATGCGTAATTCCACAGGAATGTACGAACATAATAGTTTGCTGCTTGTAAGATGCGTAGAGTAACTTATTTCTGACATAGCTTCGTAGTAATTATGGGACATAGCACAGGGTTTCGAAATAATCAATCACCTAAAAGAATTGAAGGAATACTCCGAGCAGCCTTTTTAAACGTGAAGTAACGCGACAATGTTGCGTTGAGGTTGGTCAGGGAATTGAACCGGCTTATGGATGTAAACAGGTCGGTTGCTTGCAGGATGGTGTACTGTTTTGACAGTTAACGACTCTGATTGGCCTCGCTCGCACAGTAAACATGGAAGGACACGGCGTTGTATTACTTTACGCTCACGGGACACCACTATGCGGTGCTTGTTTATATACTGACCTAGTGAAAGTAACACTCACACAATCTACAGTGTTGCCAGCTTGTTTTCGAAAAAACTAAAATATCTCCGTAGGAAATGGTCACAAAGACGTAAGGTACAAAATGTGTTTCAAATAGCGAGATCTATCACCGGTTTAAATTAATGTAATGATTTCCCTTCCATCCTGTATATATAAAGAGTTAATGCATTTATAGTTGTATTCACTTATAAGATTAATACTTTTTAAACAAATGCTAAGGAAATAGATAAGTAATTGAAATACATAGTTTTCATGTATTAAAATCTATGCATAATATAGGAGGCACAATTTTCAATTTGGTAGGAGATGAAAGTCTAATTACTGTTACTTTATTTCCTTTAACATTGAAACACAAAACACAGTTCTGTGTTATCATTAAAACAATTTACAACTCATCACCTTGCAACTTACAGCTGTTCTGTCTTATCGTAATCCTGACATATGCTTCAATATCTGTCTCACAAACTGCTTCCGACGATCACATCCACTAAAACTGCTTCACGTAACAAACAATGCCAACGTGACGACTCATTTCTACGATTATTTCGGACATTCATTTGACTGTACACACACACACACACACACACACACACACACACACACACACACACACACACACACACACAAACACACACACAAACACACACACAAACACACACACACAAACACACGCACGCACGCACACACACGCACACGCACACACACACGCGCAGCTTTTTTATTTAGGGGCCTCAGAACGTATATTTCGATATCGGAATTTTGGTTCGAATACAATGCTTCCCCTATTTACTATAAGTAATAGGCTATTTCATATTATTACTTGATACACATAAAACTACGTTTCATAATGGCTGCACTTGCAGTCCTATTGCTCGCTCCGCCCGCTTTCTAAACCCTGCTTCTTCAACGAACTATCATAAGCTATTTTCAAAATGTTAATGTCATATCTTCTATTACGTAACACATTTCAGCATAATTTGCAAGATGTAAAATGGTTGAACTATCGTAGAACAACTAACATAACATAAAATCTCCTCTCAACAACTCTCATAGACGTAAACTGAATTATCCTTGATCTATTTTAATTCTTCGCGTCACTTGTAAGGAGTTACCCATAACTTTGATGACCATGTTTGAGACATTTTCTTGTTACACCTTTGGAGCTGATTCACTATAAAACAGGAAGATTATGAAACAGGGCACAGTTTAGTTATATAATCTGCTTAATTTTTAGTGTAGGAAGCCATGGAATACTTAAACCTTCAAATATAGCATTGTAAGCTCTAATTTGTCTTACGCGGAGGCAGGAGCCGATTATCCTGTATTAAAATGAGATAGAAACGGTAGAAATGAGGCGTTTGTCCACTAAATACCTACAGTCGCTGGAAATGCTCCAGTGAATTAGGCGTTCGATGGACTGATACGTAATTTAGCAAAGCAAGGACGATCAGGCGTGCAATCGGCTCAACTTTAATGTAGTGAAATTACATGTTGTATGTGTTTTTGCTGGGCACCCGGTAGGCTGGCATGTGACGAATACTGACGTATGATACGAATTATGTGATTGCCAGTCAGGCAGCCGGTCTGGAGGCCAGCTCGCGGGTGGTGATCCCGTCAATGGTGGCTTTCCTTATTATGGAAAAGAGTCTGTCTCTCCTTTTGATCCACATTAACCACACCTCGTGTTGCATGGGAACTCTCAAGGATAGCTTCGTCGGTTTCCCACATTTCTCCGAGAATCACTAGTCTAGGCGGCATCAAAGGAAACTACTGCAAACATGCATCTTGGAACTGATGAATGAAAGCCTAAAAACCCCTCTGGAGAAACATCGATCACTTTTAAAGATTTTCTGATAGCATAGCTTTTGGCTTAGCCACTAACTGGACATGCTTTATAAATGAGGTTAAAAAATTGAGCAAAGTTATTAATATTTCTAATATAAACACTTTAGCAGCAAAGTCCAAAGTAATTCATTTTAGAAGAAAACATTGCTATAAAGCTGAGATAGAGTCATTAAAAATAAAGATAGAGCAAGTATCAAACTTAGTTACCTGGTTAAACTCTCTCCTTCCTCCAGGCTTAAACATGGCTGCAGAAGTAAATAAGGTTTAAAACACTTGATTTTTTTTCCGCCTTTGGTCAAGGACTACACGCACACACACGCAGGCGCACACACACAGACAGACACACAGACAGATAGACAGACAGACAGACAATCACGCGCTCTCTCACACTCTCATACGTACACACGCATATGCACAAACACACTCATATACACACATACGTTCATACAAATACCCTCACATATACACACACTCGCTCACATACACACACTCAAATACACTCACTCTCTCACACACTCGTACATTTACACGCACTCACACATACACTCACGCACACTCTAACACACATAGACACAGTCACATATACCACACACTCAGTTTCACCCACTTTCTCTCTCTCTCTCTCTCTCTCTCTCTCTCTCTCACACACGTACACCCACACATACACACTCTCTCATTCATTCATATACACTCACGCATACGCTAACACACATAGACACACACATATACACGCACTCAGATACGCTCACTCACTGAGAAACACACTCACACACATTCATATACACTCACGCATACGCCAAACCACAGACACGCTCACACACACTCAGATACACTCATTGAGATGCACTCACTCAGACACACTCAGATACACTCACTCTTTCTCACACACACACACACACACACACACACACACACACACACACACACACACAGTCAGACGCACTCATTCTCTCACACATACATGCATTCATACACTCATACACACTCACGCATACGCTAACACACATAGACACACACATATACACGCACTCAGATACGCTCACTCACTGAGAAACACACACTCACACACATTCATATACACTCACGCATACGCCAACCCACAGACACGCTCACACACACTCAGATACACTCATTGAGATGCACTCACTCAGACACACTCAGATACACTCACTCTTTCGCGCGCGCGCGCACGCACACACACACACACACACACACACAGTCAGACACACTCATTCTCTCACACATACATGCATTCATACACTCATACACACTCACGCACACGCTAACACCCATAGACACATTCACATATACACACACTGAGATACACTTACTCTCTCTCTCTCTCTCTCTCTCTCTCTCTCACACACACACACACACACACACACACACACACACACACACACACACACACCCATTTTCTCTCTCAGTTGTACTTCCAGATTGTAAGGAGGATGGGAATAATTCGGGTTAAACAAAAATGTCCATCCTCCTCCCAGGCATTGAAGCGGGATCTCTGGATTTGGAAGCTATCATGTTAGCCACCTGACCACTGAGACATATGTGTGCTATTATTGGAGGAACGATAAAGAACCAAGAAGCTCAGCTATGAGTGCTAATATAGAACATCTAGAAACAGGAATAGACGAGGAGTTAAATGAATTTTTCAAGAAGCCTTGAAGAACCCTATACTAAAAGATTAGCTTGAAAGTCTGCAGCAACAAATCAACTGTCCATAAACAACTTAATCGAAAAGTTGGGTAGGTGCAGAAAAATATGGCAGCAACGTGTATTGAGAATCGTAGGTTATCTTCTGAGAGTGACTTACTAAGGAATAAACAAATAACGCAGTACACGTTTCTATATTTACTTCATTTAAGACCACATGGTGCTTTTATTGTTTTTATTTCTACGTTTAGATCTTTAATAGTTTTTAATCATTATTACCAAATAAAATTTTAAAAAATCTACGCACGCTAGCTGAAACTTTCTGGTATGCAAATATTCGTAGCAAAGAAAAGTAGCTATGGAACTAAATAAACAGAGCAGTGTGTTGCTATACAACGCAAACACACTAAATACGTCATTCCTGCGCAACACTTTTGACCACACATTTTTAAACGTTTTCCTTTTTAAATAAATAACATTGAACTCGTCATTTTTGCAAAGAAAGTTCTTAAAACACAGCTTTTTGTGCAAATACTCGTACGAACTTAATGATTCACTAAATAATACCTGACTGAACATTTCTGACTATTATAGTCCAAATTTGGCTTTCGTACTATAGTTAAAGAAAGTGGTTAAATCAATTTAGTGCATTTGTCACAATGAGTACATGCTTAGTGGTAGTAGTTTGAGTCTTTGTCTAAAACTATGAGTAGAGTAGTGTATATTAAGTATCAAGGAGAATTTACTTACAGAAGGACATATAGGGCACCTACTGAACTTCCAGGTGGAAGGGAAGGACACGGGGCGGTCCGGTACGAGGTGATAGGCTCGCAGCGGGTCGGGTCCCTAACGTCTCCAGGTGTGGCATTCCAACCCACACAAGCTACACAGGTCTTACTGTGGACGCCAAAACAATTATTCAAAGCAAATTCCATTGTCACTCGCCTCGCCACATCGTCCACTCCTCCAGCACTGAATGGCCGGTCTAACGGAAATTCAACTTCTAGAAAAGCAATGTCCAACGTTTGCGAAAGAGGGGAGGTTGGATTTACCTCCTTCCACTTTATGTGGACTGTGCCACTCTTTAACACTCAGACGTGCATTGTGTTGCAGTGGTGGTTTGGTTATATATAACTTGTGTTTGATTTACGAAAGCACTTTCAAATCGTATGCGATAAACATCTGTTCATTAGTGACTTGTTTGATACTGCTTACATTAAGAAGTCAATAAAGATTTAGTGACATAGTTGAAGTGCATAGCCTTAGAAGATACATCAAGTGATCATCGCATAGCCTATTGCGAGACAGACTTTTAGTATAGTTCAATTTGGGGAAACTGTATTTGTAAATGTATGTAGATCTATACTCACACTGTTCTCGCAAATGCTTATGTCTCTAACTACTTGTCGGTCTGGGTGGCTCAATTGGTTAGACATTGGCCTACTGATCCCAAGGTCGCGAGTTCAAATCCAGCCCTGACCGATGGTTTTTAAGTGTGCTTAAAAACGACAGCTCCATGTCAGTAGATTTACTGGTATGTAAAATAACTTCTGCGGGACAAAATTCCGGTACACCGATGACGCTGATGTGACCCTGGCAATTGACAGCGTCGTTAAACAACAAAATAAAAAATAACTAACTGTATCATTTTAATCGACATAAGCACATTCAGCAGATATATTATTACTAATTTTCTTTTAGGTGCAAGGAGAATGTGGCAATATAGTAGGCATTAAGCGATAGTCAGCTGGTTTAAGAACTGGTTATTGTGCGATGCCTTTGACATTCCTTTTTCTTCGCAAGGTTAAGAGATAAAAAACGAATAACATTCTTATTTGAGAAAATTAAAAGTATTGGAAAATTTATACAAATAATAAAGAGTATCTTGGCAATTGTTCGCTCAAAAGAAAAGGGGAAAAAAGGAAGAAACAAAACCAAAATAAAAAGAAAACGCGTAGTTGACCTAAGTTGTTTTAACGAAATCCACATTTTTCATTTACTAAGATTTTGTCTGTCTCTTACTGTTTACCATTTATGCAAATGTCATCCAGAATGAAGAGATCTTTGAAGAAATTCCCAAAAAATTCATGTTATGACTTAGAAACTGCCATGGAATCGCCCGTTTGTGTCCGTCACTGTATGCTGACTGTCTATTGTGTTTCCACACCTCACAGACACTAGCTATCACCTGCCACTGAAAGGAGAGGTGGGTTGTAGTGGCTAATTACTAGGTATCTCCAAAGAGACAGGGTTGGACATCGTTGCTCTAGAATGTGAACTTCACATGTTACCGCGGAGTTATTTTGTTCGATCAAACTACACATTTTAGTTGAACCTTTCCTGTAAATGAGCGAGATTTACCACAATTAACGATTTGTAACAGTTATCCGATTATATGCCTGATACCAGCTCATTAACTGTAAATAGGTAGTTAATGAATCCAGACAGACATTAACCTGTCCAATTACTTCAGATTGGCAATTGCTCCAAATATCTGTTATTAACTTTTAAACGGTTTATATCCAACGATACTTTTGGCATTATCACTTCATAGGTTTAGCCAACATTTTCACCATAATATAACCGGATGAGTTTATTGGTTGTAAAGGGTTTCTTTTGTCCCAACACATTTCACATAGTACTCACAAGTCTATACTTTATGTTTCTTTAATGGGATATTTCTTGGGATCATCTCTTCAAGTAGGTAAGTGCCATTCGGCTCTATCGCAGAAAGAGGAGTGAATAGTTAATACTAAGTTGTTAATGGTCTCAAAGAGCTTTCAATAGAGCAACCACAACACACACCTCTTCTATAAATGGGACGAAACCTGTTTTAAGAATCGCAAACTTGTTCTCTTTGGTGCAAAACTTCTTTTAAGCCTTATAATGAAATATCTCTATTAACTTCCTCAGGTGAACTCATTCATTAGACCGCGTGTGTATTATCAGTCCTTTACATTCACTTATACTGTAAGAAATATCTGAAGGAAAAACAAGGGTCGTCATCATCATCATAATCATCATCATTAACATCATCATAGTCATCGTTCAAGGTTTGGACCCAAGGATCCGTTCCATCCCCATCAATTAATATCATCTCTCCATCTCTTCTTGGTCTTCCTGTATCTGTTTTACCGATTTGAAAATGGTCGGTCACTACGTGAAGAAACAAGGGTGTAATTGCAATTATTCTTAAGCAGTCACTGTATAAAACGGAGTTTTTGTTTTCTTCAGCAACTGATGAATTTTCTTGTTTAAAACCGTCTCTTCTCATAACCTTGATTCAGTGATTTCAGTGTCTTTCTTCACTTTCTCCGTCTCTCATATACTAACAACGACGTCATCACTCGACGCTCGTTGAACTTTCCATACACGCACAGCTGACACACTGACCGACTCGTGTGTGCAACTGTAATTCTAACTGTGCTGTTCCTTGCCTACTTATATAGAGATGACGTCGCATGGACCTTTCTCGACCTCCACAAATGCGCCTATAATGGCGCAGCTAGATCTTTCTCGAAGGCTCCGGAAACCCATTTATGTTTTCGCTTTATTGTTTTTAGTAACGTGTTTTCTCGTGTGATTGGTATGAGGAAGCTTGACCTTGTGCCTTTGTTTGCTCGTCGGCATGGTATGTGGTGTGAAGTAGCTTAATCCCGACATTCCTTTGTTTTGCGCCACGCTCGGCGTCACAATATTTTGCCTAATCAAAGAAGCAGAAGGTGCACGAAGAGTATGTAATAATGATATTAAATAGTATAATCCAAGGAAACATTATTGAGGTCAGCACGAACGCTTAATCACGTAGATGGAACGCCACAAGTAAGATTATAAGAGTGAATATGCAAATGGAAGTCAGTTAAAACGGTAAAATTAAAATCAGATGGATTGATAACATAATACGTGTGAGATATACGTAAGTAATTAAGTTAGGTACCTTTGTTTTCAAGATAGAAGTAAATCTGATTATACGAAACTTCAATAAAAGCAGTAGCATAAGAAAAGAAGAAGAAGAAGAAGAAGAAGAAGAAGAAGAAGAAGAAGAAGAAGAAGAAAAGGATACATCGCTGTTTATTTGCATAAATATTTTGAATATGCATCAAGTTTCTGGTGAACATTTATGCAGGAAGATTTATTTCTTACCACACAAGAAAACGTATATATTAAATTTTTGCACTCAGTGTCTTGGAGATATAACATTTCTGAGACTGAAGCCCATAAAAATATCAGCGTCTACCAACACTGCTTTTAGCATTTAAAAAAGTATCGAGAAATTCACAGGGTCACTTTTGAGCTTTTAGAGTATTCACTGGGTACTTTTCAACTACTTTTCGGGATCTTGTGTTTCGGGAGCATGTCGTTATCAATTTATCACCAGAAAAGCAACTGGATTTACAGTATTTCAGACACTTTCAAAATAAGGAGGTACAACAAATATGTAACTTTATCTGTACAGTTCATTTAAACATTTTCTTTTTCTATTTTTCTTAAAACAATGCATCTGTTATCATCACATATGATATCGGGCTAAAATGTGTACCTCTTATTACGCACAATGGTATTATAATTACAATAATTTAGCTAAGTTTGAAATTTCTAGCTAGCATTAGTATTACTATATTAATTTTGTTATGCAAATGCGTTGCTGCAATCAAATTGCTTCAAATAATGCATTAAAAAATGATCACACTTTGATGTATAAAATTAACTATCGTATGAGAAATTTGTTTAAGCTTTCAATTTTAAACATTTCTTGCTTGACATACACTTCAAAACAGTTTTAATTCTTTTTCCTTTTTTTTTTTTTTTTTTTTTGCTAGGAGGTGAACCACCGAGTGTATGTCCATTCAGAATGTCACATGATTGCTAATGTAATGTAAATGCGCTAAGCAAAAAGCCGAAGTATGTTCCTTAAATTGAAAGTTTATGGTATTTTATTAGCAACACGGTTTGTAATCCTTTTTGTGATCACAATAAATCAGGGGTGGCTTCCGGGGTAGTGCCTCCGTGCCATGGCACTACCTTAAAAAGGGGAAAAAGTATGAATTTTAATGTATTTTGTATGCTCCGAGTGCAGTCATGCGTACTATTCTTCGAACGCAATGAAATGTCTTGACTAACAACAAAAAAACCTCAGAAGCTGAAGGAAGACACTACTAGGTCTAAGTTTGCAGTTTGCAATATTAGTGCTCTAAGGATTCCTGCCCCCGAAATTTTGGTATAGATGGGCAGCATTGTGTACGTTCACTCTGGACACTAGCGGCAAGTGGAGGGCCAAATACATACCAGTTAGTACCTGTCACGGCTATCGTTGGCAGTACATGTCAATCAAAATTACCAACTTATGCATACACCTAATACAACATGTGCTATATTGAGAAGTACTCGGAAATAAGGCACTTATCACTATTTCACAGTGCAAAAGATGGCGGAAAATTGTATTTTTGTATTTTGTATCACATTCGCCATTCAATTCCCATTGTTTATACTTTAAATGAATCATTGTTTGGTAACAGTGCTACCTGAATTGCCAATAGTACAACAGATGACTATAGGAAAAGTCATCTTCTGCTAAGGATAACTAGAACTGTTAAGTACATGAGTACTGCGATATATTTTCTTTATTTAGCTAATACCAATAAAGTTTTTATTAAGGGGCGTATTTTCTACATTATCTCTAGATACTCAAAATCAAGCTCTCAGATTAATATCTGGAACAGTTAAAACCATTCCAATTATAGCATTACAAACCGTGACATGCAATAAACCTACCACAGTGGAACTTAAAGAACAAGCTATTTTAACCTACGAAAAATTATGACACTACCAGATAATAATTGGGAAAAATACCTTAATTCTATCAATACTTTAAAAACTCATAGGTGTGGTACAGAAAGTACAAGAATTGTGCAACAATATAAATCATACATCTGGAAGAGAACCATTCATACATCTCAATAATCCGTTGAACATCCTAGAAGTGAACCATCATCTAGATTTACTTGAACATTTTACACAAAAAAAGGATGTCATTCTTATAGAAGCTCATTTTAACATTAACGGAAGATGGATGGATTCATATCTATTACCTATGGCTCCCTTTGCAGTCAAGAAGAAGGTGCAGGTGCTGGTGTCCTTTTACAAACATTTGGAGACAGTTTCACGGCACGCACGCACGCACATTATCGTTAGAAGGCAAGATGAAAGCGAAACTCATGGGAAGACCTGCTCATGACCTGTACATAAATATACAACAAAAAGTGTCAGTTAACCTCGTACGAATTAAATAGAACATTAAAATACAGAATGAACATTTGGGCTTGTGGGCCGTGATCTGCTGGAAAACCTTCTTCCATATGTTTCGTTCGAAACTGTGTCGAACATCATCAGTGGTGGGGCTCTAATGACCTAGCTGTCGACGGGCCCTTAAACCCTAATCACTCACTCACTCACTCACTCACTCACTCACTCATCAGTGGTGACTTCCACTAGACCACGACCCACAAGACCGAATATTCATTATGTATTTTATGACACCGGCCGTGAAAGCTTACGCAATTTGATAAATAGGACATTTACACGAAAAGTTCTGTGGATGTCAAAAATGCTTTATGCTGCTGTCCAGGCAGTTTGTTTAGTGTGGTGGGTTTACTTCACCCTGTAGAAACATCAAGGTACCGAGTACAGGAGTACTGTAACTTGATATGTTGCTCGATATTTTGAAAACCTTATCCATTTTTGTTCTTTTTCACTTGAGAAAGAATATAGACTTTAACTTTGCATTAAATATTCTGAAGTGTTGACAAAAATATATATTTTTAAATTCATTTTTTTGCTAAAATGTACATATTATTTTGTACAAAATATACAAATACCTAAATATTATAGGCATGTATAGCGCGATCTTAATGCATCTCTGCGCCGGGTGGCTTTTAGCTTACTGCCTGATGTTAACACTCACACCCGACTCTCGCAGCACTTTAAGTTAATCAAGGTTCTAAGTTTGCGTGCTTGCCGGTTGAGGGATTGTTTGTCAAGGAACTCGTTTTGGAAATCAGTTGATTACTTAACATATAAATCTCAACTAACGTTTTTTTGACAAGCTCACTAAGAGATGTTGCTTAGATCCACTTAAATTGTTCATACCTATAAAGGGTGTTAAAGCTAAACGCTTATCTCATTCTGGTCCCGCCCTAGCCGAGTGGTTAGACCATTCGTTTCTCACAAAAGTGGCCCCGGTTCAATCCCAGGCAACCGCATGTGGTATTCAATGGTGGACGAGGTGGCGCTGGGGCGCGTTTCCTCCGGGTTCTCCGGTTTAAACCGCCATCTCATTCCACCGGTGCTCCATCTTCGTTCCATGTATCGTCAGTGTCACCGCCTGTGGTGCCGTATGTAGTAAAAGCGGGCGTTAAACACTACAAAAAAATTAATTCATTCACTGCTATCGACCAACGTGTCCTTGGGATTGCTGCTGTCTTCGTGATCGTCATTGTGGTTGGGTTTCTTACCTTCGTGACGTCTGTAGATCCGAAATGTACTCCGTGCGCTCTGAATGATCCTTTGAAACTTTTTTTTTGCTTTTATTGCGAATGCGGATACGGTATTTTTATTTTGCTATTCACACAATAAAGGTTAATGTGCAATTATACAAATATTGTTAGATTTGCCGTTAATAATATTAGCTTCTTTAAATGTTGGAATGACCGTTATTGGCTCTCTGTGAATGCAAAGTGAGTGGAACGCGACGTTCACCACGTAATCCATTTGTGCAACCTTACATTTACAGTAAAGTAATATGAGTCATTTAGCAGTTTTTATCGGGGGTGGTTTGGGTGGTTCAAGGTTTGATACCTTCGCAGGATGCTGATACGAGTGTGGTAGATGCGACAGATAGTGTCAGTAGCTTATTGGCATATGAATAACATTTCGCGCACCGTCGACACTAATATGGCCCTGGCTGCTTGTAGGGCACCAATTATTGAAATAAAACATCGTGTGCTCGTGCGGAATGCCATCAACATAGTTGAGAAATAAACATGACTATATAAAATCGCCTGGAATATGTGTGTATGTATGTGTTTGAGTGTGTGTGTATGTGTGTGTGTGTGTGTGTGTGTGTGTGTGTGTGTGTGTGTGTGTACATATGAGGTGCTACCCAGCAGTACTCCCAAGGTTGGTGGTAAGTACACTTTTTTTTTTAAATTCAAGAGGTCACTGTGCCAACATCTTTTAAGTCTTCAATGTGAGGAACAGGGGAATATATGTAAATATGACGTAGTGTTGGATAATTGGGCTAAATGCCACCTGTGCAATTTAGAGGTCTGCTCAGGTTCGGACCAAGTCCTCCGGATCGCGGGCCGTGTCAGACTCATTTTAAAAAATGTTTCTCGTGCTGGGACCGGGCCCGGGCTAGAAAATTAAGGGATACCAAATAATTTGTCATATTTTTTGGCCACCGATGTAGAAATTCCTAAGACAGCACAATTACCGCAGCATTTCTTTACTAGGAATTCTATATGATCCTTCTGCTGACACGTATTAAATAAATAATAATAACCACAACAATAACAATAATAATAGTAATAATAATGGCAACAAATAATAATAATAACACTAACAATAACAATAATAATAACAATAATAATAATAATAATAATAATAATAATAATAATAATAATAATAATAATAATAATAATAATAATAATAATAATAATAATAATAATAATAACAATAACAATAACAATAACAATAACAATAACAATAATAATAATAATAATAATAATAATAATAATAATAATAATAATAATAATAATAATAATAATAATAATAATAATAATAATAATAATAATAATAATAATAATAATAATAATAATAATAATAATAATAATAATAATAATAATAATAATAATAATAATAATAATAATAATAATAATAATAATAATAATAATAATAATAATAATAATAATAATGATGATAATAGCAGCTATAATGATAATGCCAATAACTGCAAAATAATTGTTTAATACAAAATTACATAATCGGGTGGTACACCATAGCCTCTTCTCGGGCTCGGATTGGTTGAGGCCGAACCACACCGGGCTGAACCTATAAGAATGTCGGCCTCCAGTGCAATTTCTTGTAGCTTGTAGGTGGTGCGAAGGTTAGGAAGAATCTTGGAAGTCCTAGGTCGGGAAGCTGCGCATGTAGGAGGGTGCTCCAGTAACCAAACCTGAATATCTGTTTTGGATCCTCTGAATTTGGTTGATCTGTGAAGGCGAGGCAAATTCCCAGATACAGCAACTGCCATACGGGTCGAATGAGAGATGCGAGGTCACGATATTGCAGTGCAGAAATAGTAGAGACTGTGCAGATGTTTTACTTGAGACTTGCTGAGACGCAGTTTGTATATTGCGCCGGTAATACAAAGGTGTGCAAAAGGTTAAAAAATTGTATTAGATTTTTGTACGTTATACTAGCGGTGATTTAACTTGTTTCTAGGACCATAAAAGTGCAAGATCGCTCCCACCACACGGGTTAGGTGCAGGAGATAGAAAATATGTTTTGCTGGCAGAAACGTGGAAGTCTATTCATACTTGCCTCTTCAGTCCCGTACTGATTGGACAGAAGGAACCGAACTTTCTCCGATCTTTCCCATAACAACAGAGGGATAATTACGTGCATCTCTTTTCAACATAGCTCTTTCTCTTTCTTTAGGCCTGAAGCAAGATAAAGAAATAGCTTATAACGTCCTCCAACGTAGTGTCATATCGGACGGTGAATGAATGAATGAATGAATGAATGAATGAATGAAATGGGTGAAATGATGCTCAAATGAGCCTGAGCTCCACAAAGCTTAGAGTTACCGACATTCATCTTCTCAGGATAAGAAAATTCTCGGAAAAAAAAAAAAAAAACCTATACGGATATCACCCTAACCGAGATTCGAATCCCGGACACGCTGTCACTCCACTACAGAGCCGAGCTATTGTCTTTGTTACCTGTATCCTAGAGCGCCGTTGTCCAACCTATTGTAAGCTGGGACGAATAAATTAATAGAAATATATGAACGTGAAATATGAAATATTTTGAACGTGAACTAAAATATAATGTAATTATTAATAAACTATTCAGATAGGTAAGTGTAACTGTAGGCCCATATATAAAACAATCTTATACAAGGACTTAGTTATCCTTATTCACTTTTTTATTTTAAAATGTCATAACTTAATGTTACTAACTAAACCCCGGCGCGATAGCCCACAAGGGGCCAAGGCCTACCGCCCAGCCGCTGCGTCCCCCACCTCTGCCCACTACAGGCGTCATTGGTGAGGTGCAGTATTGGAGCGTGGGACGTGGTCAGCGCCCCGAGCCCTCCCGGCTGGTTATGCGGTCTTCTAGACCTGGGGCTTCTACTTCTCTATCAAGTAGCTCCTCAATTGGTCCCCCCGGAACCTAACGAGGCTGAGTGCACCGCGTGCCAGACCTCCCAGAGGGGATAAAATCCCCATGCTGGTACCGGGGATCGAACCCGGGTCCTCCGCGCCCGAGGCAAGCGCGCTAACAACTGCGCTACAGAGACGGTCAATTTAATGTTACACAATTTAAAAACTCATAAAATTAAACACATTGAATTAAAACTATAATTATTTAGTATACCTAATTATTCGTATATTGTTTATTATTGTAATATTATAATACTATATTAATAATATGTATATAGCAAGAACATTGTAAGAGACTTTCCAAATTGCTTTCCATTTACCTATTTCTCAATATTAGGTGTAAAGTTTTAATTGCACAGAACAAGTATATTAACAGGATGTAGATCTGTGATAGGTGAACATACTTTATTCTTGATGAGATTCGTGACAAAGTTTTCTCACAAATGTATGTGGAAGCTAATCTGCGCATAAGTCCTAGAGCAATGTTGTGACTTTCAGGAAGCCGGTCTCAAGGGAAATATTCTCAAAATGCAGTTAAATTATGAGAATTTGATGCAAATTAGCAGAGAATCCTGTGGGCTGTTAGATTTCTGTTATTTTCATTTGCAAAGATGGGGAGTGTTTGTGAATCTTAGACTAAAATACAAAATTAATTTATAATAAACATATGTTACTCTATTTAGATTCGAATGAGAAAGAGGTTTACATCGAATGTTGAGCTATCGGTGGGCCATTAAAAATGTTTTGACGGACCATTATTTGGCCCGCGGGCTTATGCTTGGCCGGTCCTCTCCTAGGGTGTCTTAACTAGTGCACAAATGCTCTTTCTATTCCTTACCTATTACGTTACATTCAGAAGAACAAAACCACCAACTAGTCCCTAGTTAGTCTCTCTACCAGGCAGTGAAAAGATTACATGCTCTACCCGAGGATTTTCACACTCCCAAATATGCGGCAACGTGACAGCTGATAGTGACGTATGTAAAACTTGTGAAGTGTCAGATAGACCTTTCTTTTATAAAGCACAAGCATTCTAATGAGCCGAGACCCAAGATAAAGTAGTTTTTGTAAGTCGTTCTCATTACAGCGGTGCATGTTTACTTCTTAGCCGTCCATATGCATATATGTGACAGCACCTTATTATCATAACAGGCGTCCGGAATATATCGACTGTAATAAATCAAGACATTCCTAAACGGTCTTCTTTGGCCTGCGATAATCTGGCCTGAAATGCAATAGGTTATAAGAGCAGAAAAACCGGCTGCCATGTTATTAATACCGTGATGAGAAGCCCCAAGTTATGGCTTCTTATATTAATGTTCAGGTGGCGACCTACCAGAATGAGGTAGGTTGCATACTTATTATTTTCGGAATTGATCAAACGCTTAGTATTCTGCTTTTTATGCGTTTGATCCGCCGTTAGTGCACCAGAGTATTTTACTTGCGTAGAAATAATTTTAAATTGGGTTTGTTTTAACGTGAAGGAATCCAGCAATACAACTATAGGCGTGGCTGTCATTCTATCTTACATGAAGTGGCTGCACTTAAACGCAGAAGGATTAGTTTAAATTTCATATAGAGGTATTTTTGTTGAAATTACATCGGAATCCCTGAAGAACTGAATAAATAAAATTAAAAAAAATATTTTTAGAAAAAGGTTTGTGTGTGTGTGTGTGTGTGTGTGTGTGTGTGTGTGTGTGTACGTCTGTGTGTGTGTGTGTGTGTGTGCGTGTGTGCGTGCTATGAAGAGCACAACTCAAAAACGAAAGCAGGTTGAACGCGGAACCTGGTACTTAATTTCAGCGTTTTCCAAGTGTGTGACACAAAGATGTGCAATAAAATTCTTCCATCCCAAACCACTCTGATTGAAAATCTTTCGAAAAGTTTGATTTTTTTTTTAAAGAAAATGGCTAATTAAATTACATATTTACGATGTTTTCATGATAAATGTATTCTATCTCCATTCTGAATGACTTTTCAGCAATTTTCTTCAGGCAGTCAATGATACGAATTTGTATAAAGCAAAGACAACTTTATACTCATGTCCCTGGTGCATATTTCTGTTACTGGCAAAAATTGTTTTAAGAAGGGGACAGAGGGAAACGTTATAAGTACTGTGACTACAGGTGGAACAGATGCATTGGAGAGATACAAATAGTGGCTTTTGGGTGGAGATGAAGATGAACTGAAGAGTACCATTGCTATAACCCACATATTCATTTGGTTTCCTTCGTCGGAGCTCGTAAATCAGAAGCAATCGGGTACAAGCATGGCTATAGTGCTGCCTATCACCACAATTTTACTATTTTAGTTTTATGCATTCAATTATATATACAGGTATGCATACTTACAGACACACACACAGACAGGCACGCGCACACGCACCTACATAACTGCTCCCCAAATCAATTAATCAACCTTACATTACGATCAGAAAGGCCCCATAACCAAGCATAATCTCGAACTTGTAGCCAGTCAGTCACTCATCCCGTTTCTCGTGTCCGCATCGTGCCAAGGGAGAACCCTTTCTCTCACTGCCACCAGCAGGATGGCTGTCATCGCCAGTGGCGAAACTGGCGCAAGCACGCCTTAGCCGAATCGGGAAACAGCGAGACAACTGGATGGTGGTAAAATCGACAATTGACGTACATACGTATATACGTACACACAATCAACATCTGTTATTCTGTGTGTGGTTTGAATTGTCCAATACTTTTTGAAGCGTTGAGATATGTTTCCAGAAATACGGAGAGTAATCTTCAAATCAGGCACGGGGCAAAACAAAGGACGGTCGGAGCTAAGCTACTTCACGGTACATACCAGGTCGGCGAGCAGACAAAGGTGCTCAAGATCAGACTACCTCGCGCAACTTTGTGTATACGTGACTAACAACAATGAGCGCGGTGCTTAACAAATGAGAATTGTTCGAGAGGCATCTGGCGGCCAGTATGTTTGTATACATTCCCGAAAGGACCGTATGACGTTATTCCCACTATATAAGGAAGCGAAGAAACAATGCTGAACCTCAGCCTGCCAGCAGCTCGTAGTAGAGGTGAATTACGATTACATACATGAGTCGGTCAATGTGTCAGTGAGTGTGAAGTAGCTGTGTGTGTGTGTGTGTGTGTGTGTGTGTGTGTGTGTGTGTGTGTGTGTGTGTGTGTGTGTGTGTGTGTTTGTCGTCATGAAAGATATCTCGCGGCGAAGTGAAAAAGTTTTAATGAGCGTTGAGTGACTGCATTGTCAGAGTTAATGTATAAGATACAAAGTGAAGAAAGATAGTGAAAGGTTACGGGAGGAAAATCGATTGTGAGTTGTAATATCACGAAGGACTGTGGACTCTGTTCACGTCAGTAGAAGAGAACTGTGTGCAGACTTAAGAAGGATATTAAAGTGAGAAAAAAGGAACCGGACTGGATTTTGTCGTTTGGTCATACTGGTGTCAGGAGTGGGATTCATCAAATTGCCGTTTTGTTGCGTATTACATTCATATGGTTTTCTCTACTCACTTTTACAGAACACGGTCACATGTTTCTCTACTCGCCCTTCAACATACAATTCATGCAATTTTCTATGATTGAAATAGAAATGTAATGTATTACAGTCACACGATTTTGTCTACTCACTTTTCTTTTATGTAAAGCATTCACATGTTCTTCGCTACTCGCTCTTCAACATATAATTTATACAATCTACTAGTTCACAGATCATCAGAAAATTTGCCCATCTAATATATTTCTATGGAGGTTTTTATGCTATCCATGTTACTATGCAACATATTACATTCATATAGTTTTCTCTGCTCACTTCCCTTTTGCGTAACACATTTACATGTCCTCTACTCATCCTTCAACATACAATTCATACAATGTTTTGATTGAAATAGAAATGCAACTTTTACATTCTCACGGTTTTCTCTACTCATTTTTCTTTTATGAAGCAAACTCATTTCTTTCTCTACTTGCCCTTCAACATTCAATTCGTGCAGTTGTCTATTATTGAAATTGAAAAGCAATGTATTATATTCACATGCTATCCATGTTACTATGTAACATATTACATTCATATAGTTTTCTCTGCTCACTTCTCTTTTATGTAGCACAGTTACATGTCCTCTACTCATCCTTCATACAATTCATACAATGTTTTATGATTGAAATAGAAATGCAACTTTTACATTCACACGATTTTCTCTACTCTTTTCGCTTGTGAAACACAATTACACTAATTATTTTTGTACTCTCTCTTCTACAAACAAGTCATACAACTTTCTGTACGTTTGAAATTGAAATGCATCGCATTATATTCACACAGTTATATTTACTCATTTTTCTTTTGCGAGACACTATCACATTTCTTACTCTACTCGCTCTTCTGGAAATAATTCCTACAATTTTCTGTATAATTGAAACAGAAACGCAACGTCTTACATTCACACTTTGAAACACGAAATACGGTAGCTAATATGTATTAAGTATACCAATAGGGAACTAAACGCTTAAGAAGTGGAATCACCTCGTCCCTTTTATATATTTACGAATACGAGCATTCAGAAAGTACCTTTTGAATTGCAAATAAATACCTGTAAGATAACCAAATTTCCTTTATGCTTCTGATCATAGTGAGTTTGATATTGTAACACTTTATATTTGCAAATTGAAATCCGAATGTTAAACAGCACACGTTCCTGTTACAAAAAAATATTTCTGCCACTCTTTATGAAACAGACGTCCCGACAAGGCCATACTAGCCACTGAATGAGGCATTTCGCAAGCTGAACAGCACTAAAGGGAACGGATGGCCGTTGGAGTGAGGTAAGAATGTTTCAGTGGAGTGGCCCTTTTGAGCCGATTTTGTTCATGCCTGTTTTAAAGTATTTGGCATGTCAAGCAATCACTAAATAGCACATAGAAAAGGAATCAACATATTTAAATTAAAACTGTATTGTTTGAGAGTACCTGTACAGGACTCACAGGTAGTCTCAAACAATACAGTTTTAATCAATTCTTGGAAATAACGATGGATGTTAGCTCACTTTTACTTAAAAGTCTGATAGTAAACTGTTTTTGTCCTCACTCATTGAATAGCTTAAACAACTTATGCTCGAGTTAGAAATATTTTTGGAGAAACAAAAAGATGACGTTTCCCTGGCACTCCTATCACTTTCGAGCTTCTTTAATGGTCCTATTTAGTCATGGACACTCGCTACCACCTACATTGTAAACATCACCTGGAGAGATGGCAATAAATTATGAGTTAATTAAGGCGTGGCTGTGGAAGAGAGAAAGATGATATACTAGAAAAGCAGTGGACATGTTTTACACTTTTTAACCCGAATAGTAGTACGTGAAAAACACCTTATGGATGTGATAAAAATAAACACAAAACGTAATGAATCTGTGTCAGTTATTCTGTTTATATGAAATGCTACCATTTGGTTTGAGTTCCGCAGTTCCATTAGTTTATTTTTTGGGGTTTTCTTTTTTATCTACAGGTGTTAAAACTCAAAAGGCCAGCGTTAAAGGCTCTTCAAAAGGAATCTGGAATCTGTTTACAACAATAACTGCTGGGAGCATGTGTTGCTTCTGACTAATCAACCTCCCCATGTGTCTTTTCCCTTTGAGCTGCTCACGTGTGCTTCTCTCCATGGCAAATCTACTCTACATAATAATGCTACACATCTGTGGCATGCTTCAACATTTCTTTTGAAATATTTACTAGTCGGTCAGAGAAAACAAGTTAAAAAAGCACAAGCTGAAGCTGATTTGAAAGTTAAATCAGGAGAGCCTTTCCTTAAACATAACCTTTGGGTTCATTTTCTGACTTTCCTCTGCAGTAACAAGCTAAACTGCAGATACAGGTGATTTAAGAAATGACGTAATGTTGTGTCTTTCTCAAAAGACTTGAAAAAATATCTGTGTCATAATCACATGACTTTATCCACTGTCGTTTATTTTTATCGCTTTATTTCTATCGTCTTTGAGTTAATTGAAATAAACCTTTGCAGTAACGTTTTATTGCAGACTTTGCTGAAGATATAAGTGGAATAGAGGAAACCGACTGAATATATATTCAGATAAAAGCTAGTCGCTATATGAAGGGATTTATGGTGTAATGTTGTATGTCAACTATTTTATTTTGAAAAATTGAAGGCTTTGGAAACATTGTACAGAAAGATCAATAAAGTTTAGTTGAAATGCTTATAAGAACATGGATCTCACAACAGATACTAGTATTGATACTGGAGCAAAATTCAGTTCAGTAATGTTAATATTATCGACATAATTTTTATAAATTGGATGAATGTCAATTTGGATTAATAATACTGAAGCACAATTAAGTGTTGTACTCGTAATATCAATATTATCATCATAATTGTTTATAAATGGCATGCATTTAAGTTTGAATTAACACAAAAATATATCTCAAAGCCTTGAAATTCCATACTCTTTCATAACATTCCAAGAAACAACTGTGTAGCCATAGCATAAAATATTGAGAAATTCAAACCAATAAGCATTCTCCTCACAAGCTACTTATACCATATAAAAACATCTTTAAAATAAATAGTTGAATAGTTGTGTTCAAAAGTTCTACGTTTTCAGCATAGTGAGTTTTTGTCTATTTCTTATTGTTAAATTTCCATTTTTCTGGAATTGTTTCTCCTGAACCACCAGATATAAAGTACTGATGGTTTTATTTACGTGCTGTTAACAATTATTTGACTATGGATAAGTCAAATCCAGGTGGAACTTGGATAACCCGAAGCTCCGAAGCTGGAGGGACAAGAAAAACATTCGAAATATAAAAAACTGGACTCACGAAAATTCGACTAAAATTCACATTTTAGCAGTAGAGTTTCGGTGGTATCTCGTATTCTTTCGCTATTTCAGATTTTTTCTTCAAACCCTTTTCAGCTTCTCGAATGACGGCGGCTTCTTCCGTAAAATTTAAGGTCTTGTTCAGGACACGCGGTTTATTAAGAGATGCCTTGATTTACAACACACTGAACAGTAGGAAGCTCTAGCGACAACTAAAGGTGCATGTGTTTTAAACAAGGGGATGTGGGAGCAGGTATAGAAAATCAAGGCCGGCAGCTTGGAAAGCTGTTCCAGCCCGAAACTGCATTCTGACAAAACAAACAACCCCGGAGCGGTGACTTCTTGCAGAAACACATGGACGAAGTTTTCATATTAAATGTTCACGTTTAGATTAATTTCGACTGATATTTCTGATCAAACGCTTGGAATTGGGGAAAATAAAATTCGAATTAAATGTGAGCTTTTTATACGGCTTTAACATAAAGTTCAAGAGACCAAGAAAATCTTCGAATTAACAACGATTTCGAATTATAAATGTTGGAATTATCCAAGTTCCACTGTACTAAAAGTACTTGATTTATGGTTTGTCCTCCAAGCTTATTGTGTTTGGAGTCATAGAGAGCGACAGGTTCGAAGCTAGGCTTTATACTTTGTAATTCTGCCCCACATCATAATTATAATTATGTATATATAATTAGTGGATTTACCTAACGCTTATCAAGTTCCTTAAGTGATTTATAATGTTTCAGTTTTATTTAAATATACATTCGCAACAGACTCTTCATTTAGATGCACAACGATCGTTAGACTAAATATTGCGTATAATCGATACTGGGACTAGCTGCGGTTACCTTCTCGTGTAACTGCCCAGGGGCTTCGAACTAGGATCCTACCGCAAGCAAGCGGACACGTAAACGAATAATGGTATCACTTGCGGTATGGATTTCAATAAGTTCAACGAATCTTCTTGTTTAAGTTCATCCAAAACACCCGTCTAGTAATTCGAGAAATTGTGCAGGTGCATTTCTTCTGGGCTTAACGGAAATAGCAGACCAAGCCTTGTCACATGATGTTGTGTTGAGGATGCATCATCTGGTAACAACGCAACTGACGGTAACGTAAAGTACAGGTGGTCATCCGTGGTCTGGAGGTTACATGCTAGCCTCTGGTTCAAACCTGGCGGAGGGCGATGGATTTTTTCATGCGTAAAAATCCTTAGCCATTGGTCCCCATCGTAGATTTGCAGCACGTAAAAGAACTTCAAGGCACCAAATTAACTAATCTTTCACACCCCATATAGACTGGGACGCTGAGAACCACAGCAGTTATAGCGCATCCATTAATAAAACTCAATTTCGTAAAGTGCAGAGGGAGAGAGAGAGAGAGAGAGAGAGAGAGAGAGAGAGAGAGAGAGAGAGTTGGGGGGGATCAGTACAACTGAGAAAGATCTGTGCATGTTACGTATTAAAAGCTGCTTTAAATGCGGGTGGGCGCATATACTGGGTGAAAGGTTCTGCTTCGGTCATACGCTAACCAGGGATTCTACATGATGAGTGCAAAAAATATGTCCAATACAATTACTGCCAATAAAGAGTCGTTTCCGCGAAAAAAAGAATCTATGTCAAATATTTGGAGCCATGTAGCTTCTTGACAAATGGGTATAAATTGTTTATTATTTTATTAACTGTCGTACAAACATTGTGTGAACAATGTTGTAATGCATTGTTAATTAATTAATGCCTTAATTCGAATGAATTTAGTCACTTAATGTTAAAATGTCATGCAAAGTTTAATTTCTAAGAGAGATGGCAACATCACGTTAACATTAAGTTGTGACTAAGTTAATTCAAATTGAAAAACACATTACAGCATTGTTCACCAATGTCTATTTGACAGTTAATGAAACAGTAAGTCATTTATATCCATTCGTCAAGAAACTATATGGCTCCAAATATTTGACGCAAATTGTTTCTGTTTTGATGAAAAGCTTCTCAAATAAATATTAAAATTAGTCTGTGATAAAGTATTTTCTTTTGATTTAAACAACTTTTCATTGTAATTCTTAATTGAATTTTAGATTTTGTGCATTCATAAACAATTCTAATTTGCTCTGAATGTTTTGATTTACGCTATCTCATGTACCATGTCGCAATTCAAAGAATATTTAACGAAGCTGTTGTTTTCGATCGCGTTTATAACAAGTTATCCGTACTATTATGTAGGATTAAATACCCTTTATTACATCCATTTAGAACGTCATTTTGTCACACATGGTGTAAGGGAGTGCCTTATCAAACGTGTTCCGCCGGTGGATTCTGCCCCACCTGTGATAGACAGTAGAAGCGAGCCTCTGGCCGTTGATCCGTACAAGGTAAGGAATTTAGCTGTTGCAACGAGTTCGAGCTGTGAATTTTAAACTACGAGACTTCATTCACGTCGCAAAACTCGGAGACAGGTTTCTCGGGAACTCGCATGCTTCAGCTTGCCCTGAGTTGCCTCCGTAATGCATTGTGACTGGAAATCAGGGGATGTGATCCCGGCACGCGTACTTCTCCATTACTGCCTCAATAACCTACGACTACAGCATTTCTTCCACAAAAACGCGAACATTTGAGATTCGGAGAACTCTTTGAGCGCCACTGTTTCCTCTTCTGTGAATTTAGCCGCTACAAGACGTGTCAGATATTGATGTAAAGACTGCGGAGGTTTAAAATGCCCTGTAAGACACAGGATTTAAGTGAAACAAGTTTTCATCTTTAAACCACTCAAACTAATCCCATTCTGAATGTGTGTGTTTGTTAGTAATGTTTGGTCTATCTTTAGATCTACGCAATTTTCACGAATGTATTCACATGCACTCAAGTTGGGGCATAAGCCTCCAAATGTTGTTGGCGTGTTACCCTCTTCACTAAAGGGAATACGCTTATCGCATCACATGTGACAAAAAGTCGTAATTGGATACGCGTCTCTTGCATTTCGAATAGGGCAGACCAGTTTACTGCTATAGCCTTTCAGAGACATGGAGGTAATATACATTGTTCATTTGTTAAAGACCACATAGTAGGAAAGTAAAATAATCAGAATTTTTTGTTCCATCACCAATGAAAATTATAAGCCTTAATTCATTTCAGCCAGAACCGTATTTAACTAAAATTCACCCATGGGGCAGAAAAGAATAGTACATCCGTTCCACAATATATCAAGTTTAGAAGTTTGCAATAACACTCCACTTTCCGTTTCTACTTTTCTTCAGTTAATTTGGGACACCTCGCATCACTGAGATGTTTTCTGTCATCCATTTTTATAGAAAAGACACAATTGGGGAGTTTGCCTGTCGCCTGTCATCAAGGCGACCCAGGCTCGATCCCAGGGGCCCGCATGTGGTATTCGTGGTGGACGAAGCGGCGTCGTCTGGGCGGGTTTTCTCCGGCTTCTTCAGTTTGCGCCGCCACTCATTTCACCAACGGGTCCATCATCACCTTTGCACTCATCCATTTCGCCTACATTTCATATCATCCTCTTCCTCACTCTCATACCTGGTGCTTTGCTGACCACGCACTTCCAGGCCTTCCCTCCTCGGTCCATAGGTTCGTCTGCTCCCCAACAGACATCTCACCCTAGGCACAGGCTTGTAACTTCTAGGGCAGGGTAAGACAACTTCGGGCCGTGTGACGTATTTAAACAAAGAGCCAGCTTGTACGTTCGTGTGACGTCAGGCGAGAGCAGTGTATTGCTATGCTACCTAGATCAGCGGCGCTACTTGCACGAAACTGAATGAATATGAAACATGTTATTTGTGCATGTTTACAACTTGCCCGGGCTGTTTAGGGAGAACCCTCTTCAGCCTAGTCTGAGGGTTTTTATTTGTTGTGTGAGGGATATTAACGGCGTTAGTGCGAATTGTTTTTTTATTTTGTGTTTTTGTTGACGTTGTGTTGTGTAGTGTGGTGTGTAGTGGTTTTGTGTTTGAGTTCAGTTCCCCGTGTTTCACACTAGTTTGAGACCAGGCTTCAAGATGTAGAAACATTGCCAACTACGTTGCAGGTCTTTGCGACCCCGTATTTATTGGATGTTAACAATGTTTCTAGCAGGTAGCAAATTGAATTGATAAATTTACATTGCGACGATTTGCTGAAGGAAAATATAAACACAAGGAAGTCTTGACTGATTGTTCTGAGATTATATACCCTTGTTGCGCGGGTATTATGCATGTTTGGTTCTGCGTATGTATGCGAACAATTCTATTCTGTTATAAATCTTTCTAAGTCAAAATCCCAAAGCATATTGTCAGATCACAATCTAACATGCAGTCTTCGGTTACAAATGTGCCGTACATTACGCCCTAACATTGACAAACTAGTTAAAGAAAAGCGAAACGGTAAATGTCGGAAAATGTCCACCTAATTGTTCTGTATAGCTCTCCTCTAGCTCAGGCAAAATAGTTATAATTTCTGTTCTATTGGCGTTATAACATGACTTCACATAAACTAGAATTTATATATATGGCATAAAGCCGAAATGCAATTATTTATAATCTGTGAGTATTCCGCAATTGAAACAGTCAGCATTAAAATTACGATGTCTCGTATGCTATTTCCTCTGCCCGCTGTGACGTCACACGTTCAACTGGCTTTCGCTGGGAGCATGTGAGCTGAGTGAGCTGACGTCACAGCAGCGTTACCTGTCTTCCCCTGTTCTAGGGTTTGTCAGTCCTCCCTTGCACTCTCCAACAAACAACGACAGAAACATGTGCTCTCAAAGAGGTGAAGCCAACGGCAAAATAGATACGGAGGTGCTCACATGCAAAAAGTAAACAGTGCAGCCAGCAGCGATGGGACTACTACGTATGTTCAGCATCTACTACGGATGATTTACAAGAAAATATCTATTCCCTCCCAAACTACCCTTTAGTTCAAAAGCTCCTGCTTAGTTTTTATTTTTCTCAAAATGGCTGCAACGATTTTGATTAAAATTCCACACATTTTAAGTTATTGCATTTGAGCTGTATATCTCAAATGAACTTTTTATATCTTTTATAAATAATAAACCGTAAGAGATATACAAAAATGTGTTACACAAAAATGTTGATCCTAAGACACAATTTGGATCAAACACCAACCATTTCTGATATATCCTTTGCACTGTGTGTGAGTTTTCAGATAGATACCGTATGCCTCTCTAACCTGCTAAATGGGCATTAGTTTTCGTTCTGTAAGGAGTATAGAATTTCAAAGCCAACATTGTATGATTCAGTTTTAAACATCTGACTGACTTCAGTCTCCTGAGCCTTTTTCGTAATTAAGAACGAAATGAACCAAATGAACCATTTCTATAATGACTTATCTCAATACGATGAAGATAGAATATATGTTTGTAAGAATAGCTCGAGGAAGAGTGGGTGGTGAAAGGCATGAGAGTGTAGCACCTAATCGTTCTTCAGGTTTCTTCTACAAATTACTCTTACCAAAGCTTGCACGGGCGTATGTTTTGAATGCTTTCGACGTTTGCAGCACTTTGAGTCTTGGGTAAGCTAAGAGCCTTGCTGTAAAGCAAGTTTTGAGCCTCATCCACTGAAGCGTATTTAATGGCATTTGAATTAAAGTTATGAACCTTTGGTTCTCCAGTGGTTCTGTATTGCAGTGCTTGTCATTGCGTCATCACTCACTTTGAGCGTCTGTTGTAATGGGAATGGCGGTATTAAAGGTTTATATAAATGTTCATGCGTTCATTTACATTTTGGTCATCGTTCTCCTATCCCCGTCTCTCTTTCTCTCTTACTCTCTTGTTGTCTCTCTCCCGCTTATGGACATTTCAGTAATGTATCTTTTTCACTTTGACTCTGTTTTTAGTTTTTGAGGTCAACAGAGGCATTTGGATGACTTTTGCAACATGCAAGCACAAGTATTGTGTTGAAACTCGATTGAAGAACGCGAAGACTTCAGTCTACACGTTATTTTAGAAACAATGGAAAATATTTTCGTATGCTGGAGGCATGAATTTACCTATTTGTTCACATTCACGCACCTCTAACTCAAATTTGATTTTAAGTGCACTTATTGAGTAACCAACGGGTGCAGGTCAGAGTGCAACGGTCGTAGTGCACCGCCAGTGGAGTAATTTTATCAAAATAATCATGGTGGTTGACTTTTAATTTTGACATCCAAGCATCTCTGGGTAAGAATTCCTTGTCATTTGTGTGAGTTTTGCAATACTTAAACTTTTCTCAAATGGGAGGTCGTTATTAACTTTATCTCTTGGCCGTGCAAAGAGAACGGAACTTCAAAGCTTCAAAAGATTTGAAAATCGCTCAAAACCTGCTGTATTCACGTAGTCCCCTTGCACCTGCAAGAAAATCAGCAACAAGATAATTTCTCCAAGTGCTTTTCTTGGCTTACATGAACATGATAGAGGTATAAGAGTTTGTAAGAATACTTAGAAATGCGGAAACTGTAGCTTTGGGTTTCCTAAAATGACCGCACAGACTCTAATGTTCCATGTGTCGTGAAAGATCACGTGACGTGTTTTTGAGTTCGTCTGACACAGAATCTTGCGCGACTGTCGCGAAAATGGGTACGTTTTGAGATAAATCGGAACGGAAAAAGGTGGCATACTTGTTTTGTGAATCTCCTATCACTCCGTTTTTATTAGGTATTCGGCCTAATTTTCATTTATTCCCCCCCCCCCCCCCCACCCAATCCTACCTTAGTTGTGACTAGGCATAGGAATTCTTAAGCAGTTGGCTTCATGTTACCTACGCTTAAACCTACTCACTCCCAAACTGTATAAGCCACAGCGGCAAAAGGCCACTGAGTGTGGTCTGCTATCGTCAAAGGACTGTACGAGCGATGGAGAATAATTTACGACTTTCCTGCTTATAGTCTAGTGACAGCTCAACTTTATTTTCTTCCATGCTGGCATACATTAATGCTTACAAATTCTTATGCCTGGTTATGACACTATCATTTATGTTGCAAATTAAAATGTAAGTTTTCCTAGATAATCCAGTTTAGCTACAGAATGGTTTGCTACATGGTATTCTGTTATTTTTCATATTTTATATTTTTCTGTTGCAACTTCAAAACAGTTCTAGGATAAATAAACGAAGTCTCTGCCTTTTCGAATTTTCTCCGAAAGCATTTTAGTTAAAAATTTATGCACCCAGGTTTCTTGTTTCACCATTTATATTTAAACATTAAAGATGAGGGTTTAAATCCATTTTTAATGTATTTTACTCAACTAAATCTTCAAAAGAAAATCTTTAACAGTAAGTAATCAAAAAAGAGATAAGACTAGGAAAATTTCGAATAGACTTAATGCATTCCTCGTACTATGTGTAGGTAAATACAAAGAATGCATATTGAAATGCTTGGCAAATTATAACAAGTGGCCTTATACAGCTCGTCAGGATGAGTTCCATTAATGATGACGATGCAGGAGGTAGAGCGAGTTGCTGAGAAAATCCTCCCTAGGTGTAGGTTTGTTCTTTGGGCCTAAATATCAGTTACCTGGTGAAGGACAGGTTTAGATTATATCATGCACCTTTGGTTAATTTTCTTAACATCTTAGAGCCGATTCTAATTCTAAACCGGTTTTCCTTTCCATAAATGTGAAATCTACGACTATTATACGAGCCCTTGTATGCGTGCGTGCGTTTATGCGTGTGTCAGACGGTTCAGTAAAGAGGTATAGTTTGTCGGCAGCAAGAACAACTAATCTGAAAGTTAAATCAAGAAAGCCTTTCGGGTAAACATAGTTAACCTTCAGTTCATTGGACATTTTTTCCGTTGTGACGGTACTTTACATAATATTATTGGTACCCAGCTGGAACCTATCTAATATTTTAATGCTGTGAGTGTCTTCCTCCCACGCTCGTATGGTGGCAGCTGATAATGAGTGGTCAGTTCAGCCACCGGCAGGATACAAATGGAATGCTGAAAAATTATCGCGTGTAAAACGAAGAATCGATATAAGGACACACCCTCTCCTTACCAGGTGTGTATTACTGTGCCTCTCCCCAGTATGCAAGCATTTTAGACCACTTCCAAATTTGTTATGTAGAGACGGGCTATTCATTAGAAGAGTTCTCCGGTTCTTGGGTGGGAGTGCAGAGTTAGGTATCCCCAAAGGAAGCGGCCTGGTGTGATTCTCCTATAAGCATTTTCTGCATCCCAGAGTATGCTACAGTCTTTCATTTATAACAGTCTTTTGGAAGGGGTTATAACGTTGTTATGCTCTGCGATTCAAGCTCAGCAATTCAAACAATAGGAAGTATAAATACCCTACATCACCAACAGTAACAGAGATTAAAGATGTTACTTAAGAACTCAAAGAGGGGGAAAGGACATGGATCCCATCTTACATTGGATTGAAATACAGAAGCTGATAGTTTTGCAAAAAAGGGAACAAAAATATTAAATGAAAAAAATCTCTTACCTCCTCACTCGGCAAAAGTAAAAATTAAATCCTCCTTCAGAACTGAAAGAACTGAACTCATCAGCAGACTAAGCAGCAAAATGGGCCAGCATCCTCAGCAATATAAACTCTATACCAGAATTACCTCGAAGTGAAACTATTGCAACATTTCAAATAACAACACAACATGATTGTCTTGCACACCATCTACACCGAATGAAAATACTCCCCTTACCGAACTGCATGCTGTGTCAAGAAGATGCAATTCCAAACTGGCAACATCTTAGCACATGCTATGCTCTTCAGCAATTTTGGGACAAGTCAAATGGACAACTATTTGGAAGCCAGGAGGCTAATGACAATTGTTCAACAGCCTAAGCATTAGATTAAATAAATACATTTTGCAAGGGGATAAGTGTGTCTCTTACCTTCTGACAAGGCGATTCGGCCTTAATCCCAGTGACCATAGGTGAGATTTGTGCCGGACGAAACAGCACTAAGTTTCCTAGGGATACTCTACTTTCTCTGCCAGTGATTCTGCAAATTGCTCATGCATCACTACTATTCTCATTTTCCCAAACACATAAGTACCTCTCACTCTCAGAGACTTCTGAACTTCGGTATAAACAATCCCGAAATCAGACTAGACATCATCCGATACTTGGATATTGAAAATTTCTCAACATAGGTTATGTTATCGGAACATTAACATGGCTACAACTCAAAAACCTGTGATTCAGTTAATAACAAAGCATTTAATTCAAGGAATATGGCACAAAAAGAACATTTTCGCTACAAAGGAAAATATTTACTCTTTGGTGTTGCATTTGCTTTAACGTTTTTTATCTCTAACGTTGTTTTATAAGTTACTATTATCTCTATTTAATATTGAGGGCAGCGATGTCGTGGCTGAGCGGTTAGACCGTTCGCCTACCACCTTGGCGGCTCGGGTTCTATCCCGGGGCCCGCATGCGGTATTCGCGGCGTCTGGGCGGATTTTCTCCAGATTCTCCGGTTTTCCCCGCCACTCATTTGCCAATTGCTCCATTATTCACCTTTAAAATTATCAATTTCGCCTGGATTTCATATCATCCTCTTCTTCACTATCATATCTGGTGCTCAGCTGATCACGCGCTTCCACGTCTTCACTCTGTCCGGTCCATAGGCTCCTGTACTTCCCGACAGGCGTCTTAGGGGGTGTAAGTTCTACATAATGGGAAGGTAATAAGATAAATAAGAAAATTTTGAAGGTATGCCGTGTTGTAAAAACACATCTACAGCTTAACAGAGCAAAAAATCTCTTAAGAATTACCTTCATTTGTTGATCTTGCACATTTCATTTACACTTCGTTACAAACAAATTTTAAAGGTTATTTTCTCAACTATTACGAACTTACACCCAGAGAAGCTTCTTTCAGTATCAACAGAAGATGCTGGGTAATGCTTAAAGTGACACATATTGCATGTTGCCAGCAGTTCTTCATCCAGGGAATATTTCTTACCTGAAAGCACATCAGCAATCTTGCACTATTCTTATTCAACACATTTTCCATTTTAGTAAAGACAAGTTCACCTATATCACCTTCCACACAACTTAAATTCCTTGCAACTTTATTTCATTAATAATCTATTTGCTTTTCAGTTCTGCTCAAATACTTGTTTTTAGTTTCGGCATGTCAAAAGTACAAATATCACCTCAAACACTATCTTCTACTTTATTAATAATGTATTGTAACAGTAGGGGTAGTGTGACCCTCAAAAATAACAGGCAGACTCACCTCACAATCCTTTAGAGGTCAAGTCTGTCTTGCAGTCCAAATGTTTAACAAATACAGCAACATTCTAATACATTTCCAAAACCTTTTCAGAACTTGAGGTTCTGAAACTTGCTTCTGGTAATATTATAAGAATAATGTAATGAGAATCGCGAACAATGAAAAAAACCTGAATTTTCTCTCAAAAATGACTTTAAAATGACTTACGACCTGTAAAAATGCACTATCGGATAAAAAAATATCTAAATATCGAGAAAAATGACGTATAAAAGCGGTCCAGTTTCATTCAGTAGTTATTTATGATGCAAGGGTTAAAAGGAAGATTTTATTTTGTGAGTAGGTTAGATTCCGAACCGAGACTGCAGGCCGAGTTGAGGAAACCTACGAACAAAGTAAAATATTCCTTTTAACCCTTGCATCAGACACTATTTTTAAACAGTACTGAATATTGCTTAGCATCGGCGTTGACAACATGATGACTTTTACAGGAATACAGCATTCTACATAAGGTAGGCAGTGGAAATAATGAAACGATGAAAAAAATGTAACAAAAATTTAATTATTTAATAGATTACACATTTTTCTTAACTTACTCACCTTTTGAAAAAGCTGAATGTTTATTGTACAGTTGTTACAGTTTGAAATAGCTATTCCTTGGGCGTAGGAAGTGGGAATTGAATTGTTGGTTACATGATTCACGATAGGGCCATTGTTTGGATGATACAGTTGACAATGCCTACTTGAATGAGGCCATGGTCACATTCCGTAAGAAACCAAAGTTTACTTTACCAGAGTGTTAAAAGCTTTTGAGCCCTGAGTGGAAGAATTTTATACTTTTAACACTGTCGTGAACTGCTAAAAGGTCGACTTTTACTATTAACTGTCTAAAAAATATTGAGCTACGTATATCTTTCCACACAGCATTGCTCTAGCGTTCTCTTTCTCCACCTGATTACCCTCCCCTTTAGTAGGACCCACATCCCTAGGACTTACAAGCCCGTGCCTAGGATCAGACGCCTGTTGGGGACCAGAGGAACCTATGGACCGGACGGAGTGAATACCTGGAAGCCGGTGGTCAGCCAAGCACCAGGTATGATAGTGAGGAAGAGCATGCTATGAAATCCAGGCGAAATGGAAAATTGGAAAGGTGATGATGGAGCACTTGGTTGAATGAGTGACGGGGGAAATCGGAAAACCTGGAGAAAAGCCGTCCAGACACCGTTTCGTCCACCATGAATACCACATTCGGGTCTCTAGGATTGAACCCGGGCCATCTGGGCGGAAAGCGAACGCTCTAACGTCATTAAATACAGGGCCCTAATAATTAGCCTATTTCTTTGCTTAATCGGGATGCCTTTAGCAGCAAATATTACCGATGCTTACTGCATAAGAATAGTGACTTGTTTTTCCAACCCTGCTAATGACTCATTTGTGGGGCATTGTGCTAGAGTAATGGGAACTTGCAATATTCTGTCTTTCAACAAATATCGCACCGTTCGGATCGTCGATTTGATGTGCAGTAAAGGTACATAGTTTACAATCTGTGGAATTATTGAATGGTTGGCCCAATAAATTGGATATTTTGCAGGCATAAAGAAGTCCGCTGAAGTAAGGTGCATGACTTCAAACTGGACTAGTTTTCTCTCCGTCTCGTGCCGGAAACTCTAGTCTGACTGACAGATGAGGTGCGTTCTATTATCAATCAGGTCGTATCACGACGTAGTTGCAACTTAGATGGCACGTACTTCTTAAGGAGTACTTCCCATATACCAGAAAGGTGCCCTTAATTGACTTCTACCCTATTTGTGTGCTTCTCGTGATGGTCACAGACTTTTGTTTCCCCCATGTACTGTTAACCTTAATTTCAAGACTTCACTGCTAGTGAACTTGGGTTACGGGAATAGGGTATAGCAACCTAAGTGGCCAGACATAACGACGAGTACTCTGGTCAACTCGGGATTTTAACCTTAAAACCTAAGGAATGCGAAGTTCAGCGTTTCTACTGAGCCAACATTACCGGTTTGTTTTGATAGATATTATGCAACGCTCACAAATGCAGTTTATTTACATAAACTTCTCCACAAGCGGACATATTGCAGTGTTGTAAATACCAAGGCTGCTATCGCAGTGTTTTAGATGCAGGTTCCATCTGAAGGGCATTGTAAAACACTAATTAACAATCAAAAAAGGCTTTAATACTTGACATGATGTAAGAATTGGACACTCCATCCTCTGTAACAGTCGAGCGGTATGGCTCAGGCGGTAACGTCTCTGGTCCGCATTCGTGAGGTCGCCGGTTCGATCCTCTGGCCGCGCACTCTGACCTAGATTATTCCGTGGTTTTCCCATGCCACTTAGGCGAATGCTGGGGTGCATTAATTTTTTTTTTTTTTTTTTCCCACGGATTCCTTTCCCTTCATTTTTCATTTCCCTCCCTTGTCATATTTCAGGTTTGGTTGGTAGCGCATTACGTTTCGGCGAATGCGGACAGATGGCATAGTTGCTTACGCTCTGAAACCTCTTCCCTGGTTCTCCCTGGAAGTTGCTGCCCGGGCCGCAGGGTCCCCTCGTCGTCCTCTCTCTGGGTAGAGGAAACACTTCCGTTGTGTTAATATTTGTAACTGTTAAGGACATCTGTGCGTTTCTGGACTTCGTTGGTTCCTCTGTCTGACACGCCTCTGGTCTCACTTCGCCTCATCCCTAGGGAAGGAGGGGATGGAAAAGAGATTGTGCGCCCCAGCGTTTGCCTAAGTGACAAGTCAGAGTGCGCAGCCAGGGGATCGAACTGCGACCTCCCGAATGCGAGCCACAGACGTTACCACCTCAGCTATCCCGCTCGGTAAGGGTTGTGTATATCGTTATGTAGCGTCGTGTTGGAGACGTACCGTGGTGCTTTTGCCAGAAAACGAAGCGTTGTGTACTCAAATCTTCGCATTGGATTTGGGTGCTACTTGGTCGTCAGCGACCTTGTTAATACGCATCATGACAAAAGCCAGAGATAAATTATTTCAAAGCAAAATAAAAAGTACTAAAGTAAAAAAAATGTACATGAATATACCAAGCAAGAGGCGAAAGCCAAAATTAAAAGAAAGTTGTGAAAAGGTCGAAAAAGTATAAAATTTCGATATCTAAAGTTTTAAATTGTCAGGTTCATCTTTACGTTTGCTAAAAACTTCAAAACCCTTTCGACCGCTTGTTTATCGTCCGCCAGGACCTCTGCAAGTCTGGCAGGCAGTTGCAGAGAGTGTCGAAGGTGCGCTAGAGAAACACTCTAGCAGCACGTGACGGACCGATAAAAGGTTGTCGCACAGCGGAGATACACGAGCATATTTCACAGGAGCAACTATAATGATTGCAGTACCAACAGAAATTAAAATTTTCAGAAAGGAGCAAGGTCCCGTTTGAAATGGTAACCATGCGTACAACTACAATGGCCAAAGCGTAATCGAGCCAAAATCATCTCCTCACGACAACGTACACCATAGGACAAAATCTTCCCAGGAAACCAATATTACAGTTACTGGATTTTTCTTCAAAATTACTTAATAATTTATGATGTGCAAAAAATGCCCTTCAGATAAATATTTGAAAATGCAGAAAACATTGCCTTTAAATTTGGCTTAATTTCGCTCAAAATATTATGAGCTAGGTATATTTTGCACATAGCACAGCCCTAGCAACATGTGAGAAAAGAGACAGTCATTGAAATCCGAGCCTGTTACCTGGTACGTTACTATTTAGTCATTCCCTACACTTTGCTCATTCCAAGTGCATTTTAGCACAGGTTCTGTGTAGATAAACGTAAAAAGAGACTAATAACACTACTCTGAATTTTGAAAGAAACAGTTTTGATGTTTTAGTTTTGAATTGACCGCCTCCGTAGCGCAGTTGGTAGCGCGCTTGCCTCTGGCGCGAAGCACCCAGGTTCGATCCCCGTTAGCAGCATGGGGATTTTTCCTCCACTGAGAGGTCTGGCACGGAGTAGAGCTTAGGTCCCGGGGGAACCAATTGATTAGCTATTTGAGGGAGAAGTAACGTCCCCAGGTCGCGAAGGCCGCATAACTGGCCGGGAGGAACCGGGGCGCTGACCACATCTAACCCTCCAGTACTGCACCCCACCAATGACGCTTGTAGTGGGCAGAGGTGGGGGACGCAGCGGCTGGGCGGCAAGCCTTAGTCCTTCATGGTCTTTTGCGCTAGGAGTTTAGTTTTTTTTTTAGTTTTGAATTGCCGACTATCCCTAATTTTAAAGTGCCGATTCCAAGGGCGTTATCAGTTTTCTTCTATCACGTTCAGATTTTTTAAAAAAATGGTAAGAAAATTTTGCATATTAAGTCATTACCAACATTTGCACCCGTTTAGAAAATAATTTCCATGCTCAAGAACGTGATGTATATTAGAATTATGTAGTTGTAAACATAATGTACGTACATTTCACCAGAACTGCCAATTAATATAATACATATTCTTTTACAGCAACAATTTTTCTCTTTTTCGTACTTCTTCCATATGCATTAGAACTGGCTTCCCTTTTTAGGAACCTACCAACACTAGCCTGCCATCATGCTAATTATCCAACTACCATGATGTCTTCTTTCAATGTATTTCAAATAATGGTGAAAATGTTCACCCTGTTTCTCGCAGTAAAATCCAAGTAAATCCGAAAAATATATATTCGATGTTAGTATGTAGCAAGTATAACTTTAGACTCACGTTGCAACCTAGTTTTCTCAAACTCCCCAAGGTGGCATTCACAATGATTTCCTAATCTGGAGACATTATGCTTCCTAGGAAAATATTTACATCTTTGGAGCTATGGCAGGTTTGCTGTACTGTTTGGCTCATTGCATCCTCAAAATTGCTGTCATTAGTTTCCTGATCTGAGGCCCAGTAAAAACACTTGTATTCTACTTATTTAGAGTCATTCTGTGATACCTCGCTATATGTGTACTTAAAACACCCACTGTTTTAAGTACATAGTACATGCAAATTGATTATGATATCCAATTTTATGAAACAAAAATTCTTCGTTTTCCGAAAACTTGACGTCATAGAACAAAATCTGATTTGTTGTACTCACATGACTTTCTCTGCTCTTGTTCCTCTATCTTCTTCATGTTAGTTGAAATAAACATTTTCAGAAATGACAATTAGGTATCTTATTGCATACTTTCTTGTAAGTACAAGGAAATACGGCTTTGAGCGATACTGAAATCTTTTCAACCTGATCGCTATATGAAAGGTTTGGCATTCTGTTCTCTTTGCGCGGCTAAGATGTAAAAAAGTTAATAACGACCTTCCATTTGAGAAAAGTATAAGTATTGCAAAACTCACACAGATACGGAACATCTCCGAAATGGTTAACTCCACAAAAAAACTTTATTTGGACGTAAATTGTGTATTTTAACGAGATCTCCATTTTTGTATAGTAAGATTTTGTCTATCTCTTACGGTTTACCTGTTACGCAAGTAGCCAAGAGTAACAGGACTATGTGGCCATAGCGAGAAAATTCAAAATATGCATTTCATTTGCCATAAAAATATCTTAAACATGTGGCATTTTAATCAAAATTGTTAAATCTATTTCGAGAAAAGCAAAATTTTCGATGTAAAGGGTAGTTTAAGGTGGAGAAAATTTCCTCAAAAATCTTCGTGTCGCATATTTGAAAAATCGTAACTTAAATAACTTTGGTTTTTTACTGACTTTTCGCTTTTGAGCTACGCTGTTCACACAAAATACACATACTCGGACCATTTTCTGAAAATGCTTTTTGGATTTAGGGGACCTTAAAGCACATATTTCCGATGAAATCTCGAAATCGAAGTTTTGGGTGAAATTCAATACTTCCTCTAGTTATAACGTAGTAGAGAAAGCAAAAGACGGATTAGACCGTTCAACTTCGCGAAAAAATCTTTTTTTGAAAATGAATTCGTTCGAAAATATCATTTTAATGCAGAGCAATGTAAAGTTTTCATCCAAATTAAGACCAATTTTTCATAACGTCCTGAACAGAATGTCCTAATACCTGGTCCTATTTCCTTAAAATGCTGTTAACATTATATTTGATAGTTCCGGAAGGATAGCAGCGTTAAGCTTAACAGAAGGCAGGTTAACACTGCATGAATTAGACCCCTGAGCGGACAACTAGATTATTCCCAATTATATAATTACGATACAGGTTTATGACATTATACATGCAGTGTGAAGGAACAGCTTCTTTTATTCATGACTCTTCAAAGTCGGAGCTCTGAGGTTAATGGAAATCATCCAGTTTCGTTGCTGTTGTCGTTTTTCTACCGTAACCTACCTACCCAATTTAATTGATGTAACCTCACGTACGTCTTATCTTATTTTACTTTTTGACTGTCCAGGAAGAAAATTCTCTACTTTGATTTGTGATTGATGTGGCAAGTAAATGAGTATAAGATAAGGAAGCTGCCAGCATCTGTTTGTGTTAATATGGATTAATCATAAAGTGTTAGGAAAGACAAGGAGCAAACTCACTTTGAACATTTTTATTTGATGGTTTTAGAAAAGTTTGGAAACTTTACAGTTTGCAAATCCTGTGTAGACAGAATCACAAAAACGCAGAATATGGAAGGGAGGGAAGTAAAATATAAGATGGCTTTCTCCACTCCTTGAGCATCGATCTTGATCCAGTCCTGCCTTCAGTGCTGCTGAAGTAGCCATACCTACAACACGTAAATCACTTCTAAAATCGACCCTCTCAGCACACACCTTATTTACATACAATTGCAGCATACTTGATGTGTATTTTTTCTAACTTCAGGTATTTGTTCACTGATTGCATTTTATTCTTGAAGATGTACTTCTGGCTGTCAGTGGGACAAAGAAACATAAACTTTGGGTATACACAAAAATGTTATTTAAGCAAATGTGGCACTTTTTCAGATATCATCCAATGTTGGTACAAAATGTTTATAAAGCGAGATAAACTATAATTCAGAATTTTCCCTGCTGTGAGCCTACTTCAAATGAAGGAGAAGAATGACACTAGGAAACATGTATATTATATGAACTACTATTTGCAAAACAATAACACTAGGCTAGTCTAATTTTTGTCCTACTTCCTTGTCGGTGGGTTGGGTCCACTTCTTGTCTTCTAAGTGTTGATGCCTGCCCGGTACTCCGAATGGAGTCTCAGTTGCCATCACGAGGCTGAGTGCACCCCGGACCAGACCTCTCAGCGGGGAAAATTCCCCACGCCTGCCGGTACCGGAGATAGAACGCAGGTCCTTCGCACGAGAGGCAGGCGCACTACCACTGCGCTACCCGAATTTATAATTAAAAAAAGAAAGAAGCTAATATGCGCTTAAGTTAAATAATTTGTTTTCCTTTGTTCCTTCACTAAAATGAAAGCGAGTGTTTTGGCTTTAATGCCTTTCATAGATTCTCTGGAAATGCACGAAACGAACACCTTGAGGACTGAATACCCCAACAAAGGTTAATATTTTTGTAATGCAGACCCAGCTGTGTCAAAATATCACCATTACCTAAGCCCCAAGACTCTTAAAGAATGCACTCGAGTGTGCGTTGCCCCTTGCAGCTGTGCGCTTAATTCCATTTTACAGCCTTTTGCATGTTTAAAGCTCTTATTCTTTCTCTGTACATTCCATAACAGGACTACCGTTTCCAGCATAATTGCAAACACTTGCATCACAACAACAGGTCATCATCATCTCGTACTTTGGACGGAACAATTGTTGTTAAGGAGCATCGTTTAGGCACAATCAGGATTTACGTGGCAGTCACAGAGTGGCTAAGCGGAGCAGTGTCACCGTCCGATATGACACTACGTTGGAGGACGTTAATTAAAAAAAAAGTGGAGCAGTGTCAATCTAATCGACATCAGGACAGGAAGGAACTGGAAGAGCTTATAGGATGATTCATGTTAAAAGATAATAGATTACCATATTCAAAAAAATTGAAATGAGATCCAACGAAGTAAAATGGCGATTTGTAAGATTATCAAGACTTTTCAATAAGCCAGGTTGCTAATTTTCTTGCGATTGCGGTATATTCCATAAATGAGTTTGACAATTTGCATCATCTACTTCACTGTTGATTTCGAAAGCATCTCTCTGACCCTTGATATCATCTTCGGAACTAACGCTTGTAATTCGCTCTACTAGCGGTCCAGTTTTCAACACATGTAATAAATATGTCATTTGAAAGCAATTACCTGATCAAGCTGAGGCTGAGGTTTTCATCTTCGGACCACTACCCAAGTAAAGGAAACATAATAAAACGGGATTTGGATAAAACTATAATACAATATGCAACTGCGAACACTGAAAAGCGCGATCAAATGTTGCGTGGAAGACTAACCTACGTTTTACTGTTCTAGCATCTTCGCTGTTTCGAAGTTTCTAACGCAGCAGTTCATCCACCTGTACGCATGAAACAACTCAAAAACCGCTACACATAAAGAATTGGCATTTTAGTTACGAGTTTGAAGAAGGCATGTAGTTCAAATTGGTCCGAAACAAGCTCAGTTTAACTGTGGAGCCCCCTAAAAATGTACAAGTTTTAAGTGAATAAGTGCCTAAACGCGTATGCATATGTTCATTTCTGCTGTTTTTAAATACCACATTGAGTTGTATCTGTCTTATTATGTCGTCTGTAAAGATGTCAATAGTTGGACAGCCATGTGAGGTCGGTAACATTAACAAACGGCGCAAAACAGCAGATATACGCTTAGCTTTACAGCAATGCAAGCTTGTTCCGAACACCCTTGCGTTTCTCTAACTCCCTGGACTTCCACCCTTGGGAATTCTAAAAAATACTTTGTACCGAAGCAAACCAACTAAATCAACTGAAATATGAGGAAAAAATGAAATACAGGACAATGCTGTGGACACTAATGTAGCCAAATGTTCTTCGTGCAATAATATATAAGTTGGTTATTAATGGTAGCTGCTTAAAGCTCATCTTAGATGTCTTTATAAGTAGGCATAAGAATTCTGAAACAGGTGACTTCGAACCATTATTAATACATAGAACGTGCACGGCAGCAATCATGAGTCACTGACGGCAGGTAAAACGCGGTTTGGTGATTGGTTGGCACACCCCAGCATACCTACTGTACGAAACTTCAGTCTCGGTGTGAAACTCGGTAACACTTCTAATTCATTTCCTTTCCTCCTAGCCTTTTCTTAGCTACCTCGTATATCTCCAACGTTATATCTCCACGATATAAACATAAATATGTGTATGACAGAAAGAGGGAGAGGGAGAGAGAGAGAGAGCGACTGTGAATAGCATCATCAAAAATGAAAAGGCAAGTAACTTCTTATTCTGAGTTCAGAATCATCCAAGGAGATGACAGAGAGATTTTCAAGAAAACCCGCACGACGTACTGCACCTATTTATATTTGCTGATAAATGGGTGATACTTTTGCTGTATTTTTTGTTTTCGTTTAGTCTTATTTATTTATTTATTTGTTTGTTTGTTTGTTTGTTTATTTATTTATTTATTTATTTATTTATTTATTTATTTATTTATTTATTTATTTATTTATTTATTTATTTATTTATTTATTTATTTATTTATTTATTTATTTATTTATTTATTTATTTATTTATTTATTTATTTATTTATTTATTTATTTATTTATTTATTTATTTATTTATTTATTTATTTATTTATTTATTTATTTATTTATTTATTTATTTATTTATTTATTTATTTATTTATTTATTTATTTATTTATTTATTTATTTATTTATTTATTTATTTATTTATTTATTTATTTATTTATTTATTTATTTATTTATTTATTTATTTATTTATTTATTTATTTATTTATTTATTTATTTATTTATTTATTTATTTATTTATTTATTTATTTATTTATTTATTTATTTATTTATTTATTTATTTATTTATTTATTTATTTATTTATTTATTTATTTATTTATTTATTTATTTATTTATTTATTTATTTATTTATTTATTTATTTATTTATTTATTTATTTATTTATTTATTTATTTATTTATTTATTTATTTATTTATTTATTTATTTATTTATTTATTTATTTATTTATTTATTTATTTATTTATTTATTTATTTATTTATTTATTTATTTATTTATTTATTTATTTATTTATTTATTTATTTATTTATTTATTTATTTATTTATTTATTTATTTATTTATTTATTTATTTATGTGTGTGCGTGCGTGGGTGGGTGCGTGTGTGCGTGTGTGTGCATGTATGTATGTATCTATGTATCTATCTATGTATCTATCTATTTATCTATTTATCTATTCATTCATTCATTCATTCATTTATTGCATTCGGCATTTGAGATGCCCATTACCTTTGGTTTGGATTTTCTAACTCCTTCAAACTTTTTAAAGTGCTAAGTTACTACCATTTGCGCGCTAGCCTCTGGCGCGGAGGACCCGGGTTCGATCGCTGGTACCAGCATGGGGATTTTATCCCCTTTGGGAGGTCTAGTACGGGATGCACTCAACCTCGTTAGGTCCTGAGGGGGGAAGGGGGGAGGACAATTGAGGTGCTACTTGAGGAGATACATAATACAAAGTTTACCAATGCAATCATTTTGTATCTCCATAAAGCTAACCCACATGAGATTTAACGCTCTGCATACATTTTGATACATTATAGTTTTGTTTTTTATTACTTGCCTTGAAAAATTAAGGAAAGAGAATACATCCATCATTTGATAAATTTTCTCACACAGCTCATCATAGAACTAGTCTCGCTAAGCACATGGTTAAAATACCTTACGTGAGTAAGACAAGTAAATAAGTGCACATTACACAAAAGTACGTGACAACACAGGTTGTTGCCTCGCGTTACGGTTGGCAAACAATTCCAACAAAATACTTAAGCGCTCTGTGTAGCGGATCAGATCCAGGTCATTACGAAGAGTTCCTAATTGCCTGCCTGGTATACAGCATCGTTCTTATGTTTGACGCTTCATCACCTGTTTCATGGAGCGTGTGCAGTTGGTTGTCGGCTCTTAAAGAGCATGTCGTGTTACACGGTTCATGGGCACATTACAAAAACATGAAACATCCGTGGCCTCGTAAAGCATGGCATTTTTCATAAAAAGCATTAGGATATCCAAGCTATAAGGAAAAAGATATTGATAAAATTGAGACATTATCATCGTTAAGGGTTGTCTTCTTTACCACACTTCACTGGATATTGAAATCTATACCTTTAAGTTCGTTTTTTCACTTTCTCTACTACATATAGTAACTTGAGGGTATTGTATTCCATCCAAAAATTCGATGCCGAGATTTCACCGGAATTATGTTTTGAGGTCTCCTGAATACAAAAAAGCATTTTTTGAAGGAGGTCCGTGTGTGTGCGCGCGCGCGTGTGTGTGTGTCTGCGAACAGCATAACTCAAAAATGAAAAGTCGATTAAAGACCAAAGTTGGTATATAAGTTTAATATCTTTCAAGGATGCGACACGAAGAGTTTGAAGAAAATTCCTCCACCCTAAACTACCATTTACATGGAATATTTTTCGAAAAGTTTTATTTGCTCAAAAAAGGCTCTAACGATGTTGATTAAAATGCTATTTTTAAGGTATTTTATGGCAAATAAAACGCATATTTTGAATGTTGTGGCTGTAGCTCATGTAGTCTGGTTTACTCTTGATGACTTTTGCATAACTGGTAAACCGCAAGAGATAGATCAAATCTTACTGTAGAAAAAACTAGCTCTCATTATAACACATAATTTATGTCCAAATGCACTTTGTTGTGGAGTGAAACATTTGGGAGATATTCCTTGTTAGCTGTGTGTTTTGCAGTGATGGAATTTGTGCTCTGTAGGTCATTGCTGTTCAGCGTAAGGTAAACGTTGTAATCGCCTGTCGCAACGGGGGAGGAAGCGATGTCGAACCCTGTGAGGCTGGCGGCTGCATGAAGAAACTTGACACCGTGATAAATGTTAGGGACCCCAGCTGGCTCGTGTCCCTTTCCCGGTTCTGGCACACAAGTTAGGTATTCTCATCGCCTGTCTTCTCGATTCTGTCATATAAGATCGATGGGGAACCACGTTTTTACCTGCCTCGGTTATTTAATGAGATTAATGTTTTGTTAATAACGGCCTCCAACGTAGCATCATATCGAACCGTGAATGAATGAAACGGGTGAAATGATGCTCAAATGAGACTGAGGTCCATAGAGATTTAAGTTACCCGACATTCATCTTCTTAGGATAAGGGAAAACCTCACAGAAACGTTAGCCGAGTAACTCACCCTAAGCGACATTTGAACTCGCTTCCTCTTGGACGAGAGGCAGACACGCTACCCCCGCGCTACAAAGGCGGTCTTAACAAGATTAAGGTATACTTGTCATAACAATTATTTTGAAGGTCGAGATACTAATGACAACGAGCATGAGTTCGAAAGGTCAATTAAATTAGCTAACACATGAAAAGCAGGAGGTTGACTATTACATTATCTCGTACAATGAATGCATCAGCGTTGTAGGTAGACCTTGGAACACCAAACGCCATTCCGTACAGCCCATCCCTGCATTAGAAAGCTTAGTTTATGGACATTCTAATATTAAACTTCACAAAAAATAATGCACATATGTCTAATATTACAACCTGTATTAGAAGAGGCATAACTCATTTTATAATGACCGTTATTTTAGATAAAGTGGCGTACCCCAATTTCACAGAAACGGGTAGCAGAGCTCGTTAGGACACGCACTCGTGAACGGGAAGTCCGCGGTTCAAATCCCGCCAAGTTCTATATACGCCGTTCACACTGCTTCACGGAATATTTTACCAACCTTCTCAACCGGCACGTTCATAGCAGGGAGGGTTACGTGGAGTGCTCTATCTTTGTTGTTCGACCAAGAAGTGGCGTAGGAACGTTAGGACTAAATGTTTAGGTGAAAGTGACATTTCTGGTTTTTTAATTGTGTCATACAAATATTCTATAGACATCTGTGAATCATTTTGGCCAATCATTTTCCTCAACTCGCAAATTTCAAAAGTCCAGAGACATATTTAAGTCACCCGTGCGCTTCGTTTTAACTACACTGGGGCTTTTTTTCCCCTCAGTTTTGCGTTCTGTATGACATTTATTCCTTAGATTTCAGTTGTAATCTTATTTTTATGTAAATTTGCATACATCTCAAACGTGTTATCTAAAACTGAAATATGAATTTCATGATTGGTTTATTCATTGAGTCACAAAAATAATTTATGGTAAAAAGCTAAAGGAATTTAAAGACCAGCAACTTAAAAAATATATTTCGCTGCAAGTAATAACATCAATCAAACCCTTTTTCTTTTTAGTTTAAGTACACATCGAAAACGCCGCTAGTATACTTCTCTGAAAAAATGTGACGGTAGTTTTTAAAAAAAGGCATTTTTTCGCTAGTTAAAAGTACTTCTATTATCTGAGAGACTGTTTGAGCTAAAACATTGAGCTTTTGCACAGTCATTTCTTTATTTATCTATATTAAATGTGCCAATTTTCAAGTAAATAGATGTAAAATTGAAGGAAGTTAGAAAATTCAGTCCCAGTGTCCCTTAAGTGTAGCTGACGCGATGTATGCAAATATTGCAGAGGTGCATCAGGGAAGAATTGTGGGAAGCCAATTTGCCATTTGAAGACATTGTTTGAAGTTATGTATTCGTATGTGAATAATCTAGAGCTGTGTACCCAAATCAGAACGCCACTGTAAGAGCATGCGCAAAAAGATAAACAGATACACACCCCTCCTCCGGTGCGCTGCCTGTGAAGTTCAGCAGAATGCCTCCTGAAGCTGCGGGGAAGTGAGTATACCCTTGGAATGTTTCCCTCCTAAATTTTCTCTTCCAATTATAATTTCATTTCATGTATCACCAATGTCCACCGCCATATATATAGTAAGAAAACTACAAAAAATTCCAGTGCATCAATGTTCTTAGTCGAAGAATATTCTATGCTTCTGAAGACATCTGAGGCACCTTGAGACAGCCTAGAGGTCATGTAAGGGACACAATATTACAAAAGTAAAAAGCGCAAGATGTACAGTTAAATCATGGCATGCACTAATTGCCTTGTGTGCAACTGTTAACCATTCTTTTTTTTTTGGGGGGGGGGGGGGGGCGGGGTCAACGCTTGGTTTGGCGGCTTTGTAATGAGTTTGTTTTGTTTCGGAAATAAAAATATTGCTTTTCCGCTTTTGGAAGAAGAACCGTTAGCGATATTTATTGCTCTTTGCTCGGGCTGCACAGAAATGTGGTTCGAATACATTGATGCAACGTTGAGGCCCCCCATTGTTTGTAAATCAGGCTTCCATTCACTAGTCAGATTTCATTCACCTGTCGCTAGCCAACAAAAAACGACAAGCTGTCTTGTCTTTTTAATTTTTTTTTATTTTGGATTATTTGACAAATAAAATCAATGATTGTCAATGGGGAACCTTTCCCATTATTTAACTCTTAAACCGAAACTTTTGACCTATATTGCAGCATTGAAAAGTCCGTCTTGACACTTAATAGCTACTTTTTTTCTGAGGATTTGTCCTAGCACATACCTTTTATTTGATATTTATGAATAGGAGTTTAATCTTAGAGGCCGATACTATCATGCACACGTGCATAAACCGGTGACTTGACCTTGTGACATTCTATTTGACTCACTCGTACCTGAAAGGGTCAGATATCACAAATATCTATGAAACGCAGCAATTTTTACTTTCTCTACTACATATAGTAAGTAGGGAAAGTATTCTATTCGACCCCAAATTTGGATGTTGCCCTTACTCCGCTTCGTGGTGGATGAAGTGGCGTCAGGGCGGGCTTTCTCCGGGTTCTCCGGTTTCCCCCGACACTCATTCCACCAATTGTTCTATTATGACCTTTCCAATCATCCATTTTGCCTGCTTTTCATATCATCCTCTTCCTCACTATCATACATGGTGCTTCGCTGACCACCCGCTTCCAGGTCTTCACTCTCTCCGGTCAATAGGTTTTTGTGCTCCCCGACAGGCGTCTGACCCTAGGAACTGGCTTATAAGTCCTACATAAGAGGAGGGTAATCAGGTAAAGAAGAAGAAGAAGAAAAGAAAGAAATTTCGCTGAAACTATGTTTTGAAGTACACGCGCGCCTAACCGTGATCAACATAAGTCAAAAACGAAAGTCGGTTAAAAACGGAAGTTGGTATTTAAGGTTAATATCTTTCAAGGATTTTGGTAGTGTTTAACATCTGCTTTTACTACATGTGGCGCCGCAGGTGGTGACGCTGATGATACATGGAATGAAGGAGCACAGGAGAACTCGGAGGAAACTCGCCCCTGCGCCGCCCTACCCAGCACAAATCCCACATGCACTCACCTGAGATCGAACCCGGGCCGCTTTGGTGAGAGGCGAAAGCTCTAATCACTTGACCATGGCGTGGCCTAAAGTTTCAGTTAACGATTTTGATTAAAATGCCACAGTTTAAGATATTTTTATGGCAAATGAATTGTATACTTTGAATTTTCTAGCCATTACCCATGCAGTCCTGCTCATTCTTGTTGACGTTTGCACAACTATTAACCATAAGAGATAGACCAAATCTTACTGTACCAAAAGTGTAGATCTCGCTAAAACACAGAACTTATGCCCAAATGCATTTTGTTGGTGGAGTGAAGATTTCGGAGGTATTCGTTGATATTTGTGTGAGTTTTGCAATACTTAAACTGTTCTCAAAAGTAAGGTCGTTATTCACTGTTTTCTCTTTTGGCCGTGTAAAGAGAACATAATTTCAAAGCCTTTATATAGCGATCAGCTTTAAAAGATTTGACTATCGTTCAAAGTCATATTTAAACGTATGTCGTTCACAAAAAGCAATCAACTGTGAAACATGAACTGCAGCCCAGGTACATACAACTTCACCATTTTCCATACTTCAGGGTAGAAATACAACTAAAGTTTATAAGGCAGATGTATATCGTGAGCTGTTAAAGCGATAGATAGCTGAAGGACTTCAGCAGACATTTTATAGTTCTTTAAACCTTCCCAGTTGGAAGACTTAGAACATCTGACGTGTTGCACTCACCGCTTAGTCGTGTACAAGCTATTCTTGTAAACGCTTATTACTCTATCTAGCTTATGTTAATCAAGATAAACATCGGCAGAAATTACCTTACTGCTAATTTTCTTGTAGCTGCAAGAGGAATAATAAGGGAATACAGTAAGCTTTAAATATTGGTAAAATCTTTTAACATATGATCGCTGTCTGATGTCTTTGAAATTAAATTGCATTTGGATGGCCTAGGAAACTAAATAAAAAGAAGAAAAGAATAATGATTTCCTATTTAAGAAAAATATAAGTATTTCCACATTTAGAATAATAACAAGGAATATCTTGGAAACAGTTTACTCCACAAAAAATTATTTTAGATAAATTGCGCTTTAACAGCTGTATATTTTTGTGTAGAAAGATTTTGTCTCTTACGGTTTACCTTCGTTCAGAATGATGCGGACTCCAGAGGCTATTCCATTTCATTTGTCATTAAAATACCCTAAACGTATGGACAAAATCCATTTTCTGCAAAAACATCTTGCATGTAAAGGGTACTTTGGAGTAGGGAGATTTTCTTGCGCGCTGCCGCCCCCCCCCCTCCACACACACACACACACACACACACACACACACACACACACACACACACACACACACGGGGAGGAGATGTGGTCAGGGCTGTTGCACTGGGGGTTATGAACGGCATTCTTTATTTAAGAGACAAATACAAAATTTCAAATTTGGAAGTGATGGGTCTACTTTTTGGTGCTCGTGGAGTTATTACTAAATTTAGTGTGATTTGTTCCCACGTTTTGAATTGCAATGAAGTGTTTTAGAAGATATTGGTTTACAAATTATCCGTGATTGTACATTTTACACAATCATCTGTATACTACACTAAATTAAATTAATTACTCTTTAGCCGCCCTCTTTCGAAATGTTATAATCAATTTGTAGGTAGGCACATGATTACACTTTATCAAATATTTTCACATTATACCTTTTTTATCCTTTGTCATTCATATTTAAAATTGTCTTTTCCTGCAGATTTATTAACAGGTTGTGTCTTTATGATAATCCTAAAATAGCAGAGCTCTCCCTCCCCCCTCTCACTCTCTCTCCCTCTCTCTCTCTCTCTCTCTCTCTCTCTCTGGCAAGAGGGAAAAGGTAAACAAATCTCCCTACTGTACAGAATTACTATGTTTAGAACCACAGAAATATTTTTCTTCGTGGATTAGAAGTAAGTTTTTAATCATAATCAAAATAATGCAAATAGTTGTAATGACTGAAAATGGTGTTCATGCGCGATGCTTATATAGCCACAATGCGGTTGAGCAAGTGTTGGATCTCTTGTTTCATTACTCGATCATCTTCCCTTACCCTTTATTTGTGAAGAACTAACTGAAGTTGGCGAGATGTTGCGGTGTGAATTGTGTTCCAGTGAATCACTCTTGGAGATGAAAGCACAGATGGCAATTTTTGCTGTGAATAATGCTGGAAACCGAATCATTGTGGCCGGAGCATTGATACGTATCGTGATGTTTGCATGCAAGCTAATGTGACACAGATATCTATTACGTTGTAATGTTAGCTTCCCTCACTCTACAGGCTTTCCGCAATCCTTGGATCCATTCCAGCTAAATCAATCATTTTCACATGGAGGTAACGTTATTTCGACATTAGAAGCTCAAAGCGAACTCAAGTCTGCAAGGAAGGCCGTCCTCTCAAAAATTATACCCACAGTGAAATTAAATACAAATACCGGGTGGGACAAAAAGGATACAACATCCATAGAGCCATATAGTTACTTGAACGAAAAATGTCTGGTACGTATTATGTTTTAGTTTAATATTCGATGTGAAGTGTATATTGGGCTGCTCTCAAACCCAAAAAATACCATATTCGGTATCTCTATCTTTGTGTCTGTATGTATATTTACCTCTATAGCAGCGATGTCCAACGTTTGCGAAAGAGCGGAGGCTGTATTTACCTCCTTCCACTATACGCGAACTTTGCCACTCTTTAACCCCCAGACGTGCATCATGTTGCAGTGGCGGGTTGGTTACATGTACGTTACGTTTGATTTACGAAAACACTTTTAAATCTTAATGCGATAATCATCTGTTCATAAGTGGCTTCTTTGGTACTGCTTACATTTAAGAAGTCTAGCAACAATTGGCGATAAAGTCGAAGTGCACAGCCTTAGAAGATACACAGTAACATAATGCGATGTAGACTTTTACTATAGCTCAATTTGCAGAAACTCTATTCGCAAATATATGTAGAACTGTACTCACTTTTATACCACTATCTATACTTGCAAATGCTTATTTCACTATTTACTACATTTTAATCGATATAAACATGATTCCTATGCGATGCCTTTAAAATTCCATTCTCTTTCAAAGGCCAAGGGAAAAAAATAACATTCTTACTTGAGTAAAGTATAAGTTTTGGCAAATTCAAACAAATAATAATGAATATCTGGGAAATGGTTCACTCAAAAGAAAAAAGATTTATCATCATCAACACTTCATGTATTAGGAGACTTCTCCTGTACCGGCCTCAAGTCTTCCTCCACCTTCTCATCGGTCTTCCAACATCTCTCCTCCCATATGGTTGGTAATTGTATGTCATTTTGGAATATCGGGTATTGTCCATTCTTGGTAAATGATTTCTCCAGCTTTTCCTATACTGATTTATTTTATCATTTATTGGGCAATACCTAGTTACATATTCTCTTATTTCTTCATTTTTTATTTTACCCATTATTGTATATCCCTTTATGGCTCCGCTGCACTTATTTTATCCCATTGTTTTTTTCTTTATCGTCCATGTTTCACAATCATATGTTAACGTTGGAATCACCACTCTTTTGTAAAATTTTAAGCTTGTTTCTTTTCTTGTTTCTCCCCCTTTTAATGTTCTTGCTAATATTACGCAACTGCTCTGGAATTTACTTACTTTATTATTTAGGTCTTGGTTATTCTGATATGTCATATTGCATCCTAAATAGTTAAACTTGTGTACTTGCTCCAGCACTACGTTATTTATTGCTATTTTGGATCTGTGAAAGGCCATTATTTTTGTTTTATTGCTTGATATGACGTGAAGGCCATATTCTATTAATACAGTTCCCAATTGAAAAATACTTTTCTGTAAATCATTTTCTGTTTCTTGAATTATTATATCATCAGCATATAGTAGCATATTTATTGTATTATTTCTATTTATTTTTATTCCTGAGGGTATTTTGCCATTTACCTCTCTAAGAATTTCGTCCATATGTATGTGCGGGGTATTCTTTCTCTTCTAAAATTTCCCACAACAGGTAGGTATCTCTTTACTCTGTCGTATGCCTTTTCTAAGTCTATAAAGGCTACATGTGTCTATAGGTTAAATTCTCTTCTTTTTTCTATTACTTGGTTCACCGAGAAAATATTATCTATGCAACTACGTCCTTTCCTAAAACCACGTTGATTTTCTAACAATAATGATTATGTTGTTCTTTCTAATCGGGCATTAATTATTTTAGTGTGTAATTTATAAGCAGTGTTCAGGAGTCTGATGCCTCGGTAATTTGAGCATTTATTTCGTTCGCCTTTCTTAAAAATTGGTATTGCATTGGCTTGATACCATGATGTTGGAATTATTTTACTTTGCCAGCACGTATTTATGTACTTCAATAATCTGGCATGTGGTTGTTCTCCTACATATTTTAATAACTCCGTATTGATACAGTCAGTCCTGGGGCTTTCCTGTTTTTCATTTTCTCCATCCGATTGAGAAAAAAGATTTATTTACAGAAATTCTGTGTTCTAATGAGATCCACATTTTGTGTTTAAACTTGTGTCGTTTCTTACTGTTTACCATTTATGCAGAAAGCATCCAGAATGAAGAGGTCTTCCGAGAACATTCCCAGAAAAGTCAAGATTTGACTTTGAAATTACCATGGAATCGCCATTATGTGTCCGTCACTGGATACTGACTGTAATTCACCCTCCGAGTGAAAGAGCATAGCAGCTAATTACGTAAGCATCTCCATAGAAGCAAGGTTGGATATCTCTGCTCTATAGAGTGACCGATTATTGTGAAACTTGGTGTTTTAGCCACCCTGGGTTTCGTTTAGGATAAAGACTATGTGCCATCTTAAATAAAGAGTTGTCAGATAAAGCGGCCACACTCTTACCGACACCTGTTCCAGGGCGCGCGCCACTCGCCTGCTGAGATTGCAATTGTATCACATTATGGCCTAACCTTCTGAGTCTCACCACGTATTACAACCGAAGACACTAGATAACGTTTTCTGGTGGTGTAGAGTTGCGTCTTAGTCCAATCATGGTCAAATTTACTACAGAACAAAGTTTTCATGTTACAATTTTACAAAACACAAATCTCTGTGTGTAACATTTCGGAAACGCTTTCTTGATGTTGATTCACATACCAGAACTGTACTTCACAAAATTGCCAAGAAATTCAAAAGTACAGGATCAGTGCAAACCGGGAAAAACTAAAATTGCTTTTTTTAATGACAGATTGGTCAGTGTAAGGATTTGTTCCGGTCGATCCCCAGATCTCACGCCTTGCAATTTTTGCTTGTTTGGGCAACTTGAAAGACTAAGTGTATAGATCTAATCCGCAAATATTACAAGAACTGCAAACTAATATACGGGAAGAAATAACCAACATATCCCTGAAAGAATGTAATATATTTTTGATAATCTGTTAATGCAGAGCACAGGGGGAATATTTCAAACATCTTGTTTGAAAAGGTAAGCAATGTAAGGGACATTTAATATTGTAATGTGCGGAAAAATAAAAGTTGACTTTATACCTTCATCCTCTTTGTTTAGATGTATAAGACCAGGCGTGGGCAAAATCGGCTCAGAAGGGCCTCTCCATTGAAACACGTTCTTGCCACACTCCGCCGGCCATCCCCCCCCCCCCCTTCACTGCTGTTCAGCTTGCGACACGTCTCATTCAGCGGCGGGTATCGCTTACTCGGGATGCCTGTTTCATGAAGAGTGGTAGAGAACATTTGTTGTAAGTTACAGAAACAGGAAAGTTTGCTGTTCAATATGCGCATTTCAATTTGTAAACATAAAGCGTTACAATACCATACTCCACTTTGATCAGATGCATAAATCAAACTTCGGTGATCTTACAGGGATTTATTTAAAATTTCGAAAGGTACTTTCTAAATACTCGTATTTGTAAACATATAAAATCGAAAATAATTCTACTTTTTAGGGGTTTAATTTCTTATTAGTTTCTTTAATCTGAACCATTGTATTTTGTGTTTCAAAGTTTGAATATAATATTGAGTTTGAACCAAACAATTTGCCAAATAGTTTTAAAATATTTTAAGGCTAAATAGCAATGTAGCTTTACTCTTTATTTATTGTGAAAGAGAAACAATTTACTATGGTAATCATTAGGCAGCGTAACTATATTACGTGCATAAGAGTGAGTGAGTGAGTGACTGAGTGAGTGAGTGAGTGAGTGAGTGAGTGACTGAGTGAGTGAGTGAGCGAGCGAGTGAGTGAGTGAGTAGGGTTTAAGAGCCCGGCGACAGCTAGGTCATTAGAGCCCCGCGTGCATACGATAAAGGAAGGTTATCAACTTAAAGACTTTGTAATTTACCTAACCACAGTAGGTGGCTGTTATAATTATTGTATGCAAAATATGTTTAATAAAAACAAAATAGTAACCGGGTAGAAATAATTATTGTCGTACAGGTGGAATGAAGCCACAACTGTGCTTGTATCAAACTCTTTGTCACTCGGCAAGAGAATGTGGGGTGAGTAAGACAAGTTCAATCGCTGCCTCTCCTCTCGCGCTCATGCCTGCATAAGACGGTCCGCGCGAAGTAAAATGTCGAGAGATAAGCAGCGCGCGACCGCGACCCAGGTGCGTTGAAAGCGTGGCCGCTCAATATGACAGCACCTTACACTGTGTTCGAAAACTGCTTAATCGTCAAAGCACAGTTCCCACTGCATAACAGCCAAACGAACTGGGCCCAAGTTTATACGTTCGACTTTTTTACTTTCTCTGCGTATAAGTAGAGGAAGTATTATAACCCAACCAAAAATTCGACGTTGAGATTTCACCGGAAATATGTGTTTTGAGGCCCCCTGAATACAAAAAAGCATTTTTAGGGTGGAATACAATACTTCCCCTACTTACCAGTAGAGAAAGTAAAATTGGAGAGGAGAATATTTCTCAGTCCCACGTCGTGCTGCAGCGCGGCTTACACAAGTTGGTATTCCCAACATGCAACTGAGTTTATTGATAGTCTCTGTTACATATGTTATCGTCTGTCGGACACACAAATAGGCTGTGTCTTGAGTCACCACTCTTCTTGTATTTGCTACGCGTTGGAAAGAACGACTTGTGTGAACCGTGCTGCAACATGACGTGGCACAGAAGTATTCTGCTGTCCTAATGCGCTCAATCATTTTTTCCACGGTTGTACATAAGTGGCCTTTAGGTACGACGTCTTGAATACTGTCATGGAGAGTCATGGGTTCAAACCCGACCCAGACCGGTGGTTTTTAAGTGTACCTAAAAGCGATAGCTCCTGTCTGTAGACTTACTGGCATGTTAAAGCGAGGAAAAATCCGGCACACCGGTGGCGCTGATATGATCCTGGCAACTGACAGCGTTGTTAAGAGATAAAATACTTATATGCATAGAGAGCCAAGAGTCCGTAGTTCTAATCCTGACCGTGGCATTGAGCTATTCAATTCGCATGCAATTTTCTATTTTCATGTTTGCATTGTTATTCACATCTTATATGAATTAAGTAGACACAATGTAAACAATTGAAGTTCCATGTGATATTGTTATACTAATAATAAATTGGTGTAATAGGGAAGGAATTGTTAAATGACTTAATCTAACAGGTGCACAGGTAATCTTTTGAAACATTGTAAAGATGAAACATTGAAATATTGTGAACTTTTGATTAAGGATAAATGTATACAATTTAGATATTCGGAAGAACAATTATTAAAGTCCAGGCATGCGATTTAATGTCCACATACATGGAAATCATGTTGTGTAAGAACACGTTGCATGATTAGGTCATGAACCTGTCAGGCATCACCTGGTCAGCTGTGCTCACAAGCGCTGACGAATTATTAGGCAAGCTTTTCGTAAGCGAGTTTCGGGTGTATAAAATCCAAATCCTGACCGCGCTGGGATGGGGAGGGGGGGGGGGGGGGTGGTAGGTCGACTGACGTGCTAACCCGAATGTGTACCACTCATTTGTGAAGACTACTTTGAAGATGGAGCTCGCACCATCAAGAATCTCTGCCCAGAACCTTCGATATATCTTCTTTTCTGATCTATATCGGAACTCTCATGTATTGTAATGTAAGGCATTGACTTTAATTTTGTGAATGAAACCTTCTAACGCTAGAATTACATTTCGGCTCTGAACTGTAACCTTCACCACATTTCCAGCCCCTTAAGAGATAATGCCTCTGAGCTACCCCCTTCCTAGCGTCCCTTCTAACATGACATCGGGTGTGTGAAGCTAAGAAATCGTTCACGAGTGAACGTTACGATGTACATCACAGCACTAAATGTATTTTTAAACGATCGTAAACCACTGCACCAGTTTACACATATAGCACTAATAAAAATTATGCATCAGTTCAAAACAGTTTTGTTCGTATCTGTAGATTTGAGATGAATTTGAAAATAAGTTACCGCAGCATGGGTCTCGCATCATTGTACCTAAACTTTGCTTCTGTACTATATTCCTCCTGGCATAGGCGTTAGGATGGGAGTTGCCATTTATTTGTGCTCCTAAATTTCAAACTCAAATGCATTTTAACAGAATTATACTTTATATTTAACTTAAAAGTGTAATTTACAACTAAAATATCTGTATAAATACAATTATAACAATTATTTTATAATAATGACCTTGGGAGTTCATTAGAAGTCCTTTTTGTATATATTTCCCCAACAGTAAACTGGAAGTGACGTAAATATTGGGACAAATGTCCAGTCTAATTACTTTTTCTTTACTTTATTTTCTTCTAACTGAATGCAGAACTATAGTTCGCTTTTACTGAAGAGTCTTTAGTCCTTCGTGATGTTACAACTCACAACTGTTTTCTTCTCGTAACTTGACTCACTCCGTTCACTGTTTCTTCACTTTCTCTGTCTCTCAAACAAGGTGACTTTGTCGAAACAATCGCTCAATATTCATTAACTGCCTTGCTATCGTTCTTTCGATTCTACTGTTAAACACACAAAATCACTCTCTCTCTCTTTCTCTCTCTCTCTCTCTCTCTCTCTCACACACACACACACACACACACACACACACACACACACACACACAAACTAAAACTGACTGATTCGACGATTCATGTCCCTAATTAACTACTAACTCCTCTCATCGCCTCGCCTCCTTATGTAGCGAGGATGACGTAACACGGACCTTTCCCGAACTTCTGTAAATACGCCGGCCGCTGGACACTTCTCAAATAATCTCAAAAACCCCTTTTAATTCTGCCGCTCTGATGTCATCTGTTCACACCAGTCCCGCGAGGCAGCCTGACCTTGAGCCCCTTTGATGCACGCATCGGAAGCGGGGTCGGACAACCCGGCCCCGACCGTACTTTGTTGTGCGCTACGGCCGGCGTCACAATATCATCACTGCTTTTTCCGTGAAGTAATAGCTATAATTTTATAGACTTTTGAAGCGTTTTTGGTAGTGGGGATAGGTAGGTTCCTTTGTTTCTCATTGGCTCACGTAAAGTATTTGTACGAGTAACATCATGGCTAACATATCCAATAGATGGTAGATTTCGGGCTTGTAGGCCGTGGTCCAGTGGATGAATTTTCTAACGTTTCGCCCAATACTACGTTGGGCATCTTCAGAGAATGACTCCTCTGCTGGTTAACAACTCTAGTTGTTTGAGGATGCGACACGAGGATTTTGAAGAAAATTTCCCCGCCCTACACCATCCTTTACACAGAACATTTTTCATATAGCGACCAGCTTTAAAAGGCATCACTACCGCTCAATGTATTCCTATATTGCGGTTGCACGTACAAGGAAATAAGCAATAAGATAATTTCTGAAAATGTTCAACTCGACTAACATGAAGAAGATGGATGAATAAGAGTTACTACAAGAGTAGAGAGTCATGTGAGTGCAACGCATCTGATTTTTATTTTTCTTCTTCTTCTGTCAGTAAAATACTTTTAATCTTGGTATTTTCTAAATTCCTATCCTTGCTACTGGTTAGTGAAGGAAATGACAAGAACATGTAAACACTTCAGTTTGCGTAAGAATATCGAATGTCGATTTTCCATAACCCTCTGCTGCAGGCCGATGTGCGTCAACGTTAAACCGCTGTCATTTGCGTTTTATTTAATAGCGATAGAAGAACAAAAAGAACAGATGCGCACTCAGGAAGGTCAGGATATCCTGAATTTCCATGTTAACGGCGGAGGGTTGTACGCACAGGTCAGGCACCTTGTCAGGCGTGAAGGTGAAATGATGGCCTTCAAGTGAAGCGCGAAGAAGGTGGGAAAAGTAGCCATGCGTGAGGAGGTGCCAACTGCAAGGTTGCTGTCACAACTCAGGTGTCGAATTCGCACTCTCTGGTCCATTCCGGAAGCACGGACGGACGACATTGCCCTCAATGCGTCTGTAGATTCCCCTCACGCGACCAAATGTCCTGTTACATCAAACTCTGCCATATAAATATGTATTATTTCCTGAAAAAGGTATTACGCCTTAGTTTTAATTCGGATTTCTTTCATTTCGTTTCCTTTCTCTAATCTGAGTCAGCACTGCCTAATTTTTATGTGTTATCTCCTAGAAACATATTTTCGTATATTTGAAAATATTCACCTAACAGTCTTCTACCATAATAACCTGTAAAATGTGTTCTATGGCTTCATGGTTAAGTTAAACATAATTTCAAAGAATGGACACATGCTTGCGTAGAACACATACTTGCTTATATGTCAAGCATAAGCCCTCATCGGACGTATGCAAACGAATACTTTAGTACATAAATAGAAAAAAGAATATGAAGTTTTACACTCTTATGACTTTCTCTACTCTTGTGCTAACTATTCTTACAAACTCCTATTCCTCTATTTTCTTCATGTTAGTTAAGATAAACATTTGCAGATATTATCATTTTGATAATTTTCTTGTATGTGGAAGGGGAATATGGGTATATAGTAGGCCTGAGCGATGGTCAAATCTTTTAAAACTGGACGCTATATGAAGGCTTTGAAATTCCGTTCTCTTTCCACCGTCAACAGATAAAAAGTGAATAACGCTTTCCATTTGAGAAAAGTATATCTAAGTATTGCAAAACCCACACAACAAATATCTCCGAAATGGTTCACTCCAAAAAATACATCTGGACATAAACTTTGTGCTTTAACGAGATCAGCTTTTGTGTAGTAAGATTTGGTCTATCTTTAGGGTTTGCCAGTTATGGAAAAGTCATCAAGAGCAAACAGGACTACATGGGCTATAGCCAGGAAATTCGAAATATACATTTCATTTGTCATTAAAATATCTAAATATCTATATCGGAATTTTAATTAAAATCATTGGAGCCATTTTTGAGTAAATCAGTATTTTCGAAAACTTTTTCACGTGTAGGGTACTTTAGAGTGAATGAATTTTCTTCAAAATCTTCGCGTCGTATTCCTAAAAGATATTAAACTTAAGTACCAACTTTGGTTTTTAACCGACTTTTCGTTTTTGAGATATTTTCATCACAGACACATGCACACACTTATCTAAAAGTGCTTTTTTATTTAGGGGCCTCAAAACATGTATTTCTGGTGAAATCTGGAAATCAAACGTTAGGTTAAATACATAGCTGCCCTGCTTACTATACGTAGTAGGTTAAAAAATAACAATAAAACAAAGTAGGTAAATGAAAATAACTGAGTTTGTTGAAAATAAATAAATAAAATAAATTGATCATCCCGATATTAGTGGCAGCAATGATGCTTCGGCTTATAATATGAGATTGTGATGGTGCTATCTATGAATGTATATGTAGTAAGTTTAATCTTAGACCTTTAATGTTCGTCAGATACAGCAAATGAAGGGGTTTAGACCAGAGAACCATATGTTTTGAGTAACAACTCGTCATCAAATACTTCCCGACTATTTTGCAAGAAACATTTGGATGTATGCGCTGTGGCACAGTTCTCAAATTCGTGAAACTATCTTCATCCTTGATTGCCAAGTAATTTAAAGTACTGTAAACATTAATTCGCATATTCAATATAGTAACCTGCTCAGTAACATCTAATGTTCTTTGATTGTGCATTGAATCTTCGTGACGCAGGTTAGGCATCCAATTGCTTACCGTATGAAGGTACACATGGAAATGGAAGGGTATTGCAACTTAATAAATACGATTGGGTTTAGTTCCTTACTATTAACTATTCATAATCCATTTTAACATCTATACCAGAAGTTATTGTTCTTCAATCATTTATTTTGTGCGTGTTTAACGTCCTTTAAGCGCGTAGGTTACCTATACTTAGGGAACGGATTTCGATGTGCTCAAAAACTAAAATATTTTATTTCTTTATGTAGGAAAAACATTAAAAATAGGCATAAAGTGCAAAAATATTTGTTTTCATAGTAAAAAACCGTAATATTTATATTAAAAATCACTCAACAATAATGTTGAGGCAGTAGTGGATTGAAACAACTTGCTCCTACAGTGAACCACTAAAAATTTCTCCTAGTTTTCCACGATAAACCGATGGCGGTTGCCTCGAAACAATGCGCGATTCCGGGAGAAGGACCTTTCAACATAACATGAAGATAGTCTTGAATATTTCATCGAAGAAATATCATTTCCACACGCAATTTCAATTTCATTGTCTACCTCCCCTACCAAAGCCTTGTCAATTTTGCACATTGTATGAAATCCATCATTTTTTTGAAACCACTTCTAAATTTCAACTTAATAGCTTCCACTTTTAGACTTCTGAGTGAATTAATTTTTTCCCCATGCCATGCACTTCATTAACTATCTCAGTTAAGAAACTGTTTGAGGTGTCTAATTTTTTGATAGAATGAGGGGAAAAAACCTCAAATTTTCAGATAGGTAGTACAATTTACTTTTTAATGTACCGTCGAGTAGGCTCTTAAACATTTCAATCGAAGAAGCGTCATACTTAATTCATTAATCACCAACTTAACATTTTCAAAATTGTTTGTATAACACACTGCTGCTTCCAACCATGTCCCCCAACGAGTAAATATGAGTCTACATGTGAGTTCAAAATCTGCAGTTTTGCTTTGCGCAAATCAGTCCTTTTTGGCTGCATGTACATAAGATATTATCTGCTCATGTATTCTGTGGGAACCACGTAGCACACAAGTTACTTATATCACGTGTGGGAAGCTTACAGATAGACCTTCGGCATATATGTAACAGTATCTGTAAGTAAGAACAAAACACTACCAAATTTCGCCACATTCAGGCATAACAACTGCAGAAATAGGTACATCAAATAAGCTAGCCGTAGTAACATGATTCAATGCTGATATTTCTCTAATTGCTATTAGAAAATATCGTTCGGAAGCTATTTCATTATTTTCTAGCACATCTTCCACAATATTTCCCATTTTCCTAACGCTAGAATCTGGTGATTCAACAAGATTATCGAATGTTTTTCTTCTTTTTTCTTCTATTCTGTGCTGATCTTTCTCAGCATCGTGTAGTGGCCACGTCGGTCTGGGTGGCTCAGTTGGTTAGACGCTGGCCTACCGATCCCAAGGTCGCGGATTCTAACCCGGCCCAGGCTCCATGTCAGTAGATTTACTGGCATGTAAAAGAACTCCTGCGGGACAAAATTCCGGCACACCGGCGACGCTGATGTGATCCTGGCAATTGACAGCGTCGTTAAACAACAAAATAATTTTCAATTTTTGTGTAGTGGGCACTCACTACGCAATACATTTACGAATGAGGTTCATTCAAATTGCATTCTCGTAATTTGACAATGCACGATATTTTTGTTAAGTTTAAAAATTATAACAAAGAAAGGGACAAATGTGTTTTATCAAAATTATTTAAATATTTACTTTTGTAAAATGCTAACGTATTTTTATGTGAAATATAGGTCGAATTTCGTATACGATTGGAGTGTGCTGTGTCGGGAATTTCTGTCTTACAGAAATATATATTAAAATTCGCTCCCTAGTTATATGTATGGGACGATGAATGAATTGATGCTCAGATAAAACCTAGGGTCTAATCTGACGTTCATCTTTATAGAATAAGAAAAAACTGCGAAAAAATCTTACTGGGTAACTCGCCTTAAGCAAGAATCAAACTCGGGATCTGTTGAATGTGGGGCAGGCACGCTAACGGAACCCCATTGATACGATAGAGATGTGCGGGTCGGTTTTTGTGGTTTTTAACTTCAGTAAGCTTGTAGTGGGAACAAAACCATGTAGCACTCTGACTTATGGTGAGAAGTGACTTTCTTGGTCCTTCTCCAGAAATGTATATTGCTATCTACAGTTTCTTCTTTTAGCGGTGCTGTCCAACGTATGTGCTCGGGGACATTTAACTTATGCCTAAGGATGTGGGCGCCATCACAAATTTAGAAGCCGTCGGAGTGAAAATTTGCTTATGAAGGGCGCCGCGTTGGACAGCGCTGTTCTTTTGGTATATCACGCTTGTTCTAAGCTTCTTATGTTGAACACTTCTCAACTCATGAAAGGTATTTAACGTTCTATGAAATGTATTTCGATTTATAGTTTTAATGCTTGGGAATCTCTCTTGAAATAACGCTCTTGCAGTCAGTGACTATGCAGCACGCAAGTACGAATCGTACATAATCATGCTACATGAAATACAATATGTACTTGATTTCGTTCGCATTAACTGAATTAACATACACTGAAAAAGAAAATCAACCTAAGGACATGCTTATTCTAGAAATGATAATGCAGAGTGACGGATTTGACCTTGAGGCACTGGTATCTCAATCAGCCGAATGACCGCACTATCGGCTTGATTAATCAGGACGCGGGGCCAGGAGTGGTTCCAGCACAATATTGTATTTTGGCCCATCTTGGCACGACTTACAGTGTAATGCTACTAATGCAAAGCAACAAGTGATGCTGTTTCAACTGTTGTAATTGAAGGTTTGGTATCACAGTTATTCCGCTTTTGAAGACAAATCACATTTTGTAGCCTTTCTTTTTCTAAATATAAGAAATACCGTATTTACGGGAATCTAATGCTTACATTTTTTGACCAAATGTGTTACTTAAATTTCTTGGTGCGTGCTAGATTCGCAGGTGCGTTAGATTCGAGTGCAAAGCCGATCTATAACTTGATTACATTTTTTAATTTATTACCTTACAATAGATTGTTGGGGTTAGCATGCATTCGGAAACTCGCGACAAGCTAGCCGCTCATTTATCATTGGCCAATTATTGAGCACTTTTAGTTAAGGTACAGAGGGCAAACAGAGAAGAACGTCTTACGATGCTTCTTTAAAGCGTAAAGCAATCCTTTATGCTGAAGAAAATGGTAATAGAAGGGAGTTCAATGTATAAGACAGCAACGCTCGCTTGTAGCGAAAACAGAAATTGGCATTATTTGCTACTAAAGCTAGAAGGAAGAAATTTGCATAAATTATATATATTCAAAATTAGACCGACAAACTTTTAAACCAGAGAAATGGCTGGTGTCTTTGCGAGAGTACGACAGAATAGGGCACACCGATGCACTCTTTGTATTAATCGCAATGGGCGTGCGTTCCAACATTTGCTTTGAATAGTAAAGCTGTGATTAACTGCAAACAATGAGATTTTGTGCTTTGTGTTCTGTTTCTTGGATTAAGATTGTATGCCTACTAAGATAAATGCAATATTAGTTTTCGTTGTTGATTTTGCCGCAAATACTTAAACTAGGTGGGAGGCAGTAGGTAATGACATTAACTCGTCTAGCGGAAAAGGAAGCACGGCAGGAAAAGAAAAAAGCTTCACTTAATAAAAAGTGTTTAAAATAATGTTATCTATCAGCTCCCAAAGTTTGTCGGTCTAATTTTGGGACACTCTGTATATGGTAAATCCATTGCTGTATCAATAAATTTAAATAAAGTACCTATTATTTTCTGTCACTAATGCGCTTTACATTCGATACGAAACTTTGTTTTAATAATTTTAAGTTTCAAATATGGGGTGCGCATTAGATTCACGTAAATACGGTAGTTCACAAATATGGATCTCTTGTGAGAATACCTGTTGTTTCTGGTTATATTTCATTCAGTTCGTGTCATATCAAAACAATGAAAGTAACATACTCTTAATTTGCAAATGAAATTTTATTCATAACAATGACTTTTTGCACAAAATGAAAACGAATACAGGTGGAAAGATAGAGTCAGACTGAATGCTGCAGCTAGACATTGATAACTGGGTGTTACCTTGGAATTTATTTCCACTTCTGTAGGGCATTTAAGCGTTTGCCGTGTATGTTCTGTGTTTTGAGGTGCCCTGAAGATAAGTAGAAATCATATGGCTTTAACTAGTGTGATGCAAAGAGGGCAGGCATTATTTCCAAATAACTGTTCTTGACTATCTCAATGAATTTTCCCTAATGGAATACGAGAAATGCGTTATTATTCAGGATATTAGGATATAAGGTAAAATTACCTTCACGCTCATTTAGCTCTTCAAAAACAGGTTAGAGGAAGGAGGTTGCTATTTCACTTCAGATTTTACATTGGGTTGCGGATGTTTTGTGTATGAACATTTTATTAAATACAGCAACCATTGTCTACTCGTTCATTAGGTGGATTACTGAACTTTGCTGTTTCACAATTAAATTTAAACAGGACTGCGACCTAAACACAACGACATTGAACTTAAACTTGATGTAGCCACAAAGGGCAATTTTCGCTAATATTGGGATCATAGCTTTTCGTCTATGCCAGGAGAATTTTTTTTGAAAGGACAAATTATATATCCATCATGTCAAGCCTCTATAATACATACTGGACTCTTTGGATTTCTTTATTTATTTTCAATACATCAGTATTACAATTTATAACAATTACAGGAGTGTATAACAATTTCTTTAACAAAATTAACTTTAACAGAATTAACTTTAACAAATTCAACCAGGAGAGCAAAAAGTTTCAACGGTCTGCGCGGTGGTTTGCCTGCTCGGGTTCTCGGCACCCTTTGCAGTCTGCTGCTATCTTAGAAAGATGCGGATGAAACAGTATTATAATTTTAAAACTACTTTTAAAGACTTCATTTGCCAACTTTATGAATGGACATACTGAAATCATCACCGTTGTTGTCCATACATTTTTGACACCTCTTTAGGAAATATCTATCACTCTCCGTAATTTACGTTGAGAAATGCTGGCAATTTGCTGGCGGATATTTTGTTTTAATTCTTCTAGGGTGTGTGGGTTTCTCTTGTACACTTCGTTTAAAGTTACCCCAGAGATAGAAATTGCAGGGGATTAGATATGGGGACCGAGGGGGCCACAGATCTCTATTAATAATTCTGTCCTGAAACACATTTTCGGTTGCTCTCACAGAAAGACGAATGTGTGCAGTATGAACTGTTGCAGAGTCTTGTTGCAAAAGGTAAAATCACTCTCCCTGTTTGTTAATTCTCTAAAAGAAGGATAAATTTATATTCACGTATGCACGGGCGTCAACTGTTGACTCGAAAATATTGGCCCTTTGGTCAGAACCTAATATGGTTAATGAAGTACCGCTTCATGATGAAACAATTGGTGCATGGTGTGCCATTAGCGGAGAAAGGTCTCTCATAGCTCCAGTAAGTGATTTCTATCTTGGGGGTAACTTAAAACATAAAGTCTACAAGACAAATACATACACCCTAGAAGAATTAAAACAAAATTTCCGCCAGGAAACTGCCAGCATTTCTCAACGTGAACTTGGCGAATGATGGATATTTTCCTAAACAGGTGTCGAAAATCTATAGTCAACGACGGTGGTGTTTCAGCATCTTCTTTCACAAAGCTGGTAAGTAAAACCTTTAAAGCAGTTTTGAAAATGCTGTATGGTTTCATATACGGCTTACTATGATGGCGGCAGACGGCAACGAGCGCCGAGAACGCGGACAGGAAAAACACTGCGCAGCCCTTTCGGAACTTTTTGCTCTCCCCGTATTAACATCAGCTATTGCCTTAAGTTCACAACTAAAAGAGGATTAAGATTAACCTATCAAAGAAACCTTGAGTAAATGAATAAATCTCATTGACTTATTAGCAATACTTTTACCAGCTCTGCCGCTTTCAAATTCACGAATTGTTGCCAGGGTGACTCAAAAATACTTCCAGAAACTTCGTGTATGGATTTCTCACATCAAAAGAAGAACAAATGTTCATATGAACTTGTGTATATACCATAATCTTGTGTTTTCTCTTTATTAATGAACGTTTATGCTCACAGCTCGTCAACACATAAGCCTCCTAGCAAATGCTCTAAATCTCCTCTTGATTTTGGACACGCAAGCACTCGTGGATAGTCGCATCCTTTCAAATACTCCGGGATGGTGTGGAATGGTTCCACAGGCTTCCATATTGCTCTGTCTAATCAGTCGTTTAGCCTACCGTCCATTACTATGACCACCTCTGCATGTCTGCCACACATTTAAGAGCTCCCGAGTTCGAGTCTTGTTTACGGTGACTTACTCGAATGAGGCAGGCATGGGCAAAAGCGGCTCGAAAGAGCCACTCCACTGACACGCGTTCTTGTCTCACTCCGCCGGCCATCACTCCCCTTCACTGCACGTCTCATTCAGTGGCGTGTATGGCTTCGTCAGAACATCTGTTTCCTGAAAAGTAGCAGCCTGGATTGTTTTGTAAGTTACAAAAACAGGAAGGTTTGCTACTTAATATGCGGATTTCCATTTGCAAATATAAAGCATTACAATATCTAACTCCATTATGATCACAAGCATAGCTGATCATCAGTCGTCGCCTACACTAGCACGCACGCAGCCACGCCTCTGAAGATGTTCGACGTAGCTTCGAACGAAACGTCTGGAAAGAGATTTTCCACTAGACCATGGCCCATAAGCCCGGATAATCATTTTCTGTTTAAAGATTATATTGTTCCACCTTCCACAGGTATTACAATACACTGCTTATAACATAGTCCAATATTCCTAGATATCTCACATGTAAATTTATGTATGTTCTTATACTAAATGCAGCATTCTTAGCATTACTTCCTTAGTTGCAATATTAACTTAAAGCACTATAATTTATTTATTTGGTCGCTTTACCACCAATAATACTAGTTGGTGGTGAAAGAAAACGCAATTATGAGAGTTGCATAACTAGGATTTGTAGATTTTTTTAAAATTCTACCAGAATTCTTAAGTATCTTCTGTCCATAGTCCAATAATTTAATATTTTGCCTGCTTCGGAGTGGTACATTCAAATGACCCATAATAAGCCCATATTCATAAGCGCAGGCTGAGGAGTGTTGACAGGCTGAGGACAGCCGGAGGTGTATCTTACGTGTACTTGCCCTTACGTGCACCTTGACCGGATGTGGGGTGTGCAGGATGGCAACTGTTATTGAGGCTGGGTAGTGATAGAATATAGCAACATTTGTTCCTTAATGACTGCTGGTTATGGTGCAACGGTTGTTGTGCACCGCTGGTGTAAATACTGGATCCAAATAATAATGGGGTTGACTTTAACTTTTGAAATCCAAGCATTGTATGGGAGCTCAGCTTTTGCTGCTGCGGACCATGTCCATATAGAAAACTGTCCATTATTTCTGTCAAATATTCCATTGCAAAGTAAATACTAAAATGTTTGCAGAGTTACAGAACGTCACTTCGATATTTCCAGAAACGCCGGTTGGAACAGTTTCAGAGTTCAGTTAAACCCCCCTCCCCTGTGTCTCTCAATTTGCTCTCCTCCGCTCTTTAGAAATATCGTGTTCCTCTCATAAGAGTGTGGTTGTAAGAAGTATGTTTCACATAAACTCTAGCATTTTCTGAGAAAGTTCGCACAACATTGGTATCCCAGCATTTCTAGCACAAGTGCCTATTTTTTCTAAGGTGCCTAAGCTTTGCTGATATGTTGAAACTCTAGCCCAGAGATGCTAGTTTGTGACCCACGGTGTCATTCTCCTTTATTGCATCCTCCACCACCCTGTGTTGCGGGTGGTAGGACTTTACGGCGGTACAGTGCTAAGAAAATAGGAGTTAGTTGGACGGTAGGCCAATCAAAGAACAAAACAGGGGGATCGTGTGCACTTGATTAGTGTCACTGCTCTTAGCCGTAATCTTTCTAAAAGAAAGTTAGAGTTGTTGATGTCAGACACAATTCTTACAGCCACATTCTCTTGAGAGGAACATAGTAGTGAGTAGGGAACGAACCTTCATACAGGGAACGAAAGGTTGTGGAGTTTGGATTTCAGGACGTGGGAGGATATATCTGTCACATGATCACTGTATTGAGGAGGCTAAGTACAGACGACGCACGAACGTTGTAGATAAAGCTGTTGCATAACTTACATTCAATGCTGTTCCTCTTTGCAGTAAAATATTCACTCCCAAATTTTTGTACAAGTTCAGCAATATATGAATATTTCCATTTTCGTGCTGCAGGCATTTTACTGTGTGGAACTAGGGAACACTGTAGTCAGTGAGCCCAGTTGTGTTTTGTGCTGTCACTGTGCTTGCGCAATGACGTCAGGCTCTATCCATGTGGCAAGCAACTTGCGATCGCCTCATTTCGCGATAGCTGTGTAAATGTTCGAAGCCTAGTAGTCAGTGTGGAAATTAGATACCTATATTTATGTCATCATTGTGAGCTGCCATGTGCTACTGTGTCCCCTTTCCCTCCAGAGAACAGAACATCCCTCAGATGTTTTCTTGCCAGAGGTCCGTAGCACATCTGTCTTGATTTCAAAGCAGGCTAAAAAGGAGGAAAGGTGCTCGCGTGACGTGCGAGTAATTTAAGGAGAGGTTCATTCAGGATGGGACGGTGCGTGACAAAGCAAAGGTGTGGCGCATAATGCCTGACGTTCAGGAGATTTAACGTTCTGAAGGCTAATTCACACCCTTGAGAAACTTAACTTTCTCCGCAAAAAGTTTGACTGGCATCTACCGGTGCGTTTTATTTAAATTACTTCCTTAACCTGTCAGGAACGATCTCATGAAAAGAAAGCAAATGTTAGCAGACAATTTGAAATAAAATGTAACGTAATGAGAATGTTTTCAGACTATTCAGATATTGTAGATTGGCACCACTTCAAATTGGTCTTAAACTACTCTGCTCTAATAACGTTCATTCCGAAAATATTCTGTATAGAATATATATTTTATCTGTCTCCCATTCATTATAGAAATTACACCAAAGTTTACTTTTTTATACTTTATTTGCTTATTTACCGTTATTATTAGAGAGGTATCTTTACATCGTTTTGTTATATGGCAGGAAACTACAGAAACAATTAAAATTTGTTATTTTCAAAAGCACTGAAGTAAAACTGAAGTAGTGTGTTCCTTTCAGACTGTACCGTGGAAAAAGAATTACAAGTTTTGAAAGTTTCTCCCCTATTTGTCTTAATTAACGAATGCAAAACCATTACTTACGATCTTATTGTAACACTCACCATATTTTTAGAATGAATATACTATTCCTTGGTTTTATTGCCGCGGAAGACACAAAGACACGGTGGGCACCAACGTGTGAGCAGTATAAAATTTGAGGATGGCAAACTGAGTGCAGAAGAATATTATTTAGTACTAGATGACCCGGTGAACTTCTTGCCACCTAAAATTAATTTGATGATAATTCTACATAAGTGATCAATCAATCCTAATCAACCTTCCAACTCCAATTCATTGAGATTGATAATATTAGATGTGCATTTTCCGTCGCTCTCGAACGTAATTCGGACATGCCAATACGACTATTTTCATTATCTGTCGCTCGATGGTGATCAGTACGGTTTCCACGTGAAGTAGCTCATTTGACTTACTTCGACAACCTGTCAGCTCGTCCTCTCCTTGGCATTGTAATGTACACTGTCAAACGACACAGAATTGTTTTCACAGTCACTCAAATTTGTTGAGTTTACCTTGAGATTTGAACAATATTGAAATCCTCAAACTAATTTTTCTAGTTTCGCTAAATCACATGTTGTGGTTATGAATTGAATGAATTTGTTTACTTCTAAGCTTGCAAAGCCAAGTTACCTTAATGGAATGGCTGATCAAAATGAATGTTCGCAAAATGTAATTAAATTCGATTTTACCAAATCTATTCTCAAAATTCACTACCATTTTTAAAGAAAAAACGATTTTAAATTGCATATATTGAAATGCTATATATACAAATGCCATATATTGAAAGTAAACCAATTATCAATTTCTGTTTTCTCGATTTTTCGACTGTTCCTTTGGGTTTTTTGTAATGTTCTTTTTTCCCCATAACCATCCCATTGTTGAGGTGAACAAAACAAAAATGAAATTATTCAAATCAGTCCAGTCATTTTCGAGTTCTTGCGAGACTAATGTACAGCTACACACACACACACACACACACACACACACACACACACACACACACACACACACACACACACACACACACACACACACACACGGACGCACGCACACACAAATTTGTTTTCAACAAATAAAGGATTGGGAAGTAAGAAATGAAATAAAATGAACAAAGTTTAAATAAATAAAACTGTCATACGTAAGACAGAACTTTCAGGAATGCAAAATGAGCATGGGTTGCCTTTTGAGAAAAATGTTTCAGGCAAACCCTCATATATCTGAGAAGAAAGTCCTACAAATTATGCGAAAAAATTTAAATAAAGTAATCCAACAAATGCAAGATTTAAATGTTTGTTTAAATATTCATTCTATACAGTTATAAGCAGGGGCCGTATGACATGTCAATTTTTGTTTTTGTTTTTGTGTGTGTGTGTGTGTGTGTGTGTGTGTGTGTGTGTGTGTGTGTGTGTGTGTGTGTGTGTGTTTTTCCATGGAAAATATAAGTCATTGGTTTTTAAAAGTTTTTTTTGTCGTTTTCTTGTCATTTTTCATATTATAGTCATATTTTCTCTTAAATTTTCGTATTTTATCATATTTTTATTTTTA